>JBAMJV010010148.1:0-19252 GCA_037951105.1 Echinarachnius parma
GGTTTCGAGCCAAATTGAGGGTGATGCGATAATATAGCTCATCCGACTGGCGAATATGCGCGGCGTCCCCCTATGTCATGTATTCTGGTCGCACTAATAAACCCGGGGGACTATCGGGGGTGAGGGAGAGTGCATTGTGACTTATATTTGGGACGCCGTGCCTTCGACGTGGCTTAATAATAATATACTCGTCGATATTTGAATCATTTCGATAGGCCTAATACTTTAGTATTAGACAAATCTCTGACTTTCATCCCAAAATTATAGAATTCCTTGATGTACCATCGCGTCAATAAGACTTGCTCCATTGAGGATTGATCGACAATTTGCATTTGAGCTTTGAAGGAGGGGGGGGGGGGGCAGAAAATATTGCTTCCGAGATATAAGCTTTATACGCTTCGTCCATATTTCGATTGTGACTTATATATTTGGATCATTTCGGTAGGTCTCAAACTTAGCCAATCTGTTGACTTTCATTAAAGGGGACCACCAGGCAAAGAACAACACATTATTATATGTTTTGGTACCGTTTTGTGATATCAAATAGATACCCAACATTTGCAAAGCGTTGTGTAATTCATAAACAAATCAATTAATTTCCCACCACTTACGGAACCACTACTATTTCCTGGTTCCGTACGGACTAAACATTTGCGAGTGCGCCAGTGCTATTCACGCGTACGTTTGTAGACAATAGAATCCCGGGCGATTCGTTCGCTCTGCACGCATTAGTCTTCGCAATTCAGGACCGCATGAACGCATGCTTTAGAATGGTGAGGCGTTTTTTTTTTTTCTGGAAACATATTTTTGTGGAACTTATTGATGGAATGGAATACTAAATATGATACGTTTCTTTAATAAGAATATTATGTTTGGGTGGTAATCTATTGACTTGACGTATTCCCCCAAATCTTCGATGTATGCCCTCGGCGTCATTGCCAAATTGCTGCCTTGAACGACATTATACTTGCATGCGGGGGGCTTTTTGACTATGGGTTTAACCTGTTCCCTACTAGATTTTGCGATTCCCATAGGGTTATAATGCAATCAAATATCCACTAGATTCCCCTTCGGTTTTTCGATCGATAGGCTTAATATTAATAAATACTTTGACTTCATCCCCCACATCCCTCGATGTATACGGTCGCTTCGATGCCTATTACTGTATGGAACACCGCTTTGCATTTGAACTGGAGGGAGGGGGGGGGGGGGGTGGGGGAGGGGAGGGGTGAGAATATTGCTTTTAAATTGACTTGAACGATATTTTGATGAAACAATGCGGATAATTTCGTTCTTCTCCAAATCCTCGAGAGCACCGTCGCTTCAATGTCAATCTGTTGCCCTTGAACGACAGTTTATTTGAATTATTTTGAACGATGTTGGCCCAGGGGAGGTGGGCAGAAATGGTGCTTTGCTTTCCATGTGTTTTATTAACCTGTTCACAAGAAGAATGTTGCAATCCTTATTATAGTTAATATAATACCCACCGCCTACTGTAGATCCCCCGTCGATATTTCGATTTGACTTATTTGGTTAATTTCGATAGACCCAATATTGATACTCGTGATTCAATTGCTGTATGGACCGACGTCGTTTATTTGAAAGGGGCGGTACACAGTCATGTTGCTTCTTCCATGGTCTTAATAACACTTCGTCAACATTTTTGATGCGACTCAGTCGTGTCTGGTTCATTTCGATATTTATAATATAAGTCAATCGTTTGTGACTCTCATCTCTCTGAATCGTCTACGCCCAGATTCTGCATGTACATTTTCTTTCAAATAGGGGCAGGAGAAAAGCTGACCACATATCCAGAATCAGGATCAGAGCTTACAAGTCCTATAAAAGTCAGTTTAAAAATATGGTGTCAGGATTCAAGGAATTCAGGAAAGTGGTCAAATTCAAAATGAACAAGTCATTGATATTAGAATTATACTTGTTGAATAACAGCTGCTTTACCTCACATGTTAGATGTTTTTTTTTCACTAAGCTCCCAAAGTCAACCAATAAATTGTCAGTGATAATTGTGTATTTAATGGTGCAATGATGGGAGCTAGCTCCCATGTAGTTTGTAATAGCGCGATATCTGATATGATATCTCCGTTATGTTAATCATAAATGCTTAATAATTCAGTTACATGAAATATGTTTCGTTTGCATGTGGAAATCCCTTATTTCTCGGTGTTCTTTGCTAATATCATAAAAGGTTTCCCTACATGCAGCTAGGAAACGAACAACAACCACACAAAATGTGAAACATTTATTGAACATGATATTTTGTCACACCTGCGGGGGGAAATTTTAAGGCGACTGTACGTAGCAAAAGAAACATAATTAGTACACACTTACAAGTGTAATGTACATTGCAATTGTCCTTCAGCGAGACAGTTTAATCTTATTCTTGCTGCTCTCGACCCAGGTGTGTAAATGGGACCTGAAAGGGTGGGAACGTGGTTCCGTATAACACTGTGTGCGCCTGACAGGTTGGAATACTCCAAGGAGAGTGGAGAAGTGCGTTTCGTTGCGAGTATAAGTTGTGTTGTGAAAGGGGGCAAGTGTGTATTTAACCCTCTGATAGTCAACTTAAGTAGCAACGAACCGCTTTGAACACGTTCTGCTAGACAAGTTATTGATCCTAAATTAATTTACCAAAGAATAAATACTCTCAGTATAAGAAGTCAAGTTCAAATGGAAGTATTCGTTCAAAACTGTCTTGTCTGTTGTGATTCCGATTGCTAAGAGAATCTGCGCCTATTGAGTTCTACCGGTTACAGTTCGCTATTCCGAAGGTTCGTTATTCCGAAGGTCGGTATTCGAAGATTCGTTATTCCGAACGTTCGTTATTCCAAAGGTTCGTTAATTCCTAAGGTTTCGTTTTCTCCGAAAATGAAATCGGGTTATCGATATCCGAAAATGAAATGAAGTTTGGTTAATCCTAAAATGAAATGAGGTTCGTTTATCCGAAAATAAATGAGGTTCGTTAATCCGAAAAGTTCAATACGAACCTTATTTCATTTCCGGATTAACGAGCCCCATTTCATTTTCGGATTAACAACCTTCGGAATATCGAACCCGATTTTATTTTCGGATATAAACGAACCTCTGGACTATCGAACCCTATTTAATTTTCGGATAAACGACAACCTTCGGAATATCGAACCTTAAGAATATCGAACTTTCGGATTAATGCAACAAATGTTCGGATTAACAAACCCTATTTCATTTTCGGACTTAACGAACCTCAGGTATACGAAATTTGAGGTGTTCGGAATAACAAACCGCACCCGAGTCGACTAGCATGGTTCTCATAGTGTTAACACCACTCTACGCACTTTCTCCAATGCAACATCAATAAAGTGACCTCTCCTTATCGAATACCATGATGTATAGCTGCTGACCAAACGGACAAGGCCGAGGTTGATATTACACCTGGACACTCACATTAATAATTTGAAAATTAATTAACAAGATACAGTTCACCACGTTCACGAAATGTGCCCGATTGATGTCGCTTGCAAGGTTGCACTGCATGGAGAGAGATATTCAGCTTATCAACTCGTATACAAACCTATCGCCAATCGCTATAATCATACTTTTTTTTCTCAAAGATCATTGACTACTCTGTGCAGAAAAAACAAGTTTCTCTACAGCAATCTTTTCTGCTAATGCGACCTTCTTCCTTTATTCTCAGTACAGCAACATACACAATTCATTAAATATATTTTGCATAATTATGTCAACACAAAGTTACTAGATCCCGTTAATACCACCATTTTCACTTTCTCGGCAGCAACAGCATTATATTGACACTTCCTAATCAAATACCATCATGCATAGCTGCTGACCCAAACGGGCAAGGCTAAGGCCAGAGAGCAGCTCGACAGACGACACTTAATTATTGACAATAATTAGAACACGATACCGCTTATTAATAATTATTTCATTTGGAGGTACGTATGGACTTAAAATGTTAATTACTCCAGACCTTCATATATACGGTGTAACTCTGTGGTTAATATTATACTCCATGGACTTATATTGCCGTCCTCATTTCTAAGACATTAGAGCGCGCTTTCCCGATCTTGAAGAATCCCGAGTTCGCGAACCCGTGTGATGCCCCACTGAGATATTTGTCCTTCAGCAAGACAATTAATCCACTAAATTGATGCTCTCCTACCCAGGTGTATAAATGGGTACCATGCTCCCGGTGTTCATTGGCCTTTGCGCCTCGATTGGCAGCCTGTCTAGTAAGCTCCACCGGGGGAGGTGAGAAAGTACGCAATATCATTGGGTTGAGTTGAAATGTACCTGACTGACCATGGTTAATAATAATAATTTAAGGCGACATGTAGGGTATATGTACCCTAGTAGCGCTGCGCTATATAAATGTTCACGTACGAGGCGGGGGGCTAGAGGGATAAAACAATTTATGGCCAACACGAGACCTTTTTAAGGGATGGGCAAACATTACTCATCTCATAATATTTTGTAGCACATTATCTGCAATTAAGGGTTAAATAACCTATACTCATTTCTGGAGAAACTGTCTCTATTTGGGGGGAAAATGTTTATATTTCATAAATATACTTACAAACATATGGGGGTGAGGGCGCAAAATAATTTTGAGGCAGATATTCAATCTGTGTGTGGGAAGGATTTATATGGTCAGGTCTAACTCTCAAGAGCTGAGAAGAAGGATATACGCTGTATACTCAGGTCGAGGTCTTTGATTATTAAGTACACTTAACTTGAATTGTTAATTCGGTGTGTATCATTAACACCAATGTTTTATTTTTAGTTAAACATATTAAGAGTTTGATTCAAGTAAGGTAGATGTAATCAGAGACAGAGAGAGATCGCATTAAGGTCACAATCAAAAAAGCAAAACATTAAACAGACACCACTCTTCTAAGCAAACCTTATTGTTCGAGCCAAAATAAGTCATGTAAGTAACTTCATTAAAAATGCAGTTTAATATTTGATATCAACAAATCTAGATTAATGTAATAGCAACGTTTTCATAATTGGTACCTCGATCCTAAAGGGGATTTAGTAACATTTTCCAAATCCTCAACATTCTAGGCGGTTCCCTCATACCTTGTTGTATTTGTATTTAACAATAAAAGCATGGGACAGGTTTTCGGTTATCAAATTTTCCTTTCGTTAACAAGATATTTACGATATTAATTTTTAATTGGAAATCTGGCGCCAAAGGAGTTAAATTAGTATTGATCGTTTTGTTGTTGTTGTTGTTGTTGTTGTTGCATTATTTAATGTAAAATGTATTGTATTATTTCAGATTTACTCTGGTGTACGTGATGGACGATTAAATAAAGCAGATTATATTATTTTAAATTTCAAGAAACAACAGGACAATTTCCCTAAACACATTCGTCTCATCAAAAATAATAATACAAATAGTACATAAACAATTGATATGTTTTTATATTACAGTTATATATTATATCATTTTTAACTGCGATGATTTCTACTTAGCTCGAAATATCAGCCTTCCCTTTTTAGAGTAGTTTTATTTTGATGTTTTTTGCCCTGATCGTGTTCCTTAATTCGATCTGTGTCTTAATTTTCCATCTATCTTCTTTATAACACAATCATTCTGATGTTTTTTACTATAAATCATGATTTAAAAAGAGGGGAGGAAAATGATAAACACCTTACAATTAAAGGGTGCAAAACGTGTCTCTCCTTCTTACCTTCTTTATGATAATAGTCATTGCAAATATCCTTCCCATTCGTGAGCTGATAAAGATATACCGTAAAAAACCCCTCTCTCATTCAGCCAACTCAGATAAATATAATACGACGAAGAGCTAGTTCCAAAAGGCGCTAAATCCACTTTCCATACATATTGAAAGGTAACGATAGCAGTACATTGATACAACTACGTAGCTATATAGAAATCAGCACTTTAGGACAAATTGCACAATCAAAATCGAAAATGCAGCGCTCCATTTGCATATCCCCATATACATGATATAGGCATGTGCACTAGCTTTGGCAAAGAAAACCTGTATATACTTCTCTCAAAAGTTTTGAACAAGTGGATTTAGCGCCTTTGAAATTAAACTCTTCATATATGAAACAAAAATTATATATATAAAATGATACGACGAAGAGCTAGTTCCAAAAGGCCTAAATCCACTTTCCATACATATTGAGGTAACGATATCAGTACATTAATAAACTACGTAGCTATCTACATGTATAAATCCACACTGTAGGACAAATTACACAAATCCATTTGCATATATCCCCATAGAACCCTACTTCTCTCAAAAGTTGAACAAGTGGATTTAGCGCCTTTTGACATTAAACTCTTCATATATGAAACAAAAAAATATATATATATATAATGTATAAGATGCAATAATTAATGGCGTCTTCAATTAGCCAATCACGTGCGTCCTCGTGATGCTATAGTCTGATTACAGGTAATGGCTTTTAATGGGAGGGACGTGCCAGAAATGGAGCAGTAAAAATGCTGCCAGCGGGGAAAGTTATCATGGTTATGGGCTTATGGCCTCATGATCACACACATTAACCGGGGCGTATCCAGAGGATTCAACCCGGTAATGTCACTTTGCATTTTGCTCATTACTTGGCCATATCAACAAATTGCGTGTGTGTGGCGGGGGGGGGGGGTGGGGAGGGGGAGGGGGGGGGGAGGGGGGGGGGAGGGGGGGGGAGAGGGGGGGGGGAGGGGGGGGGGGGGGAGGGGGGGAGGGGGGGGGGGAGGGGGGTGGGGTGTAGGAGGACATATGCAGCACTATGTAGGAGCATCGGGTTACATCATTGGCTACTGATACTGATATGACATGAAAAGGGGTTACCCTTGCATAGGAAGAGAGGCGCTAAATAGCCAGAGACAACACTAAAACATAATATCATGAATTATTTGATTTTTTATTTAATTTAGTCAGGTGGGGAAACCAAGGGTAACCTGTAGGGTGTTTTCACTAGCCACTTAAATCAATTTTAGCATCTTTTAATCACTAAAAATCGATCCTAAAATCGATTGTAGTGTTTAATAGTGAAACACCCTACTTGATTTATTCAAAGGGAAGTTTTGCTGTCCCCTCCTTTGAACATAACCCCCCTCCCTCCCTTCCCCCCCCCTCCCCCCCCCCCCCCCCCGCCTCGTTCTCACACGCGTGTCGCCTAAATCTGTCACCACTAATGCTCATTAACCGGTAATTTCTGTTCTGAAGAGCCGTAGCTGAGGGAGGGTTTTCAATAATGGTTTACACCACCACCCCCTTTTACCCCGTCGATATTCAGGAACCCTTTTATACCTTCCTATACCACTCCCTATTTTAGTGAAAAAAAAACAAAAAAAGAATTCTTTTTTCATATTTCTCCGAGTTCCATTATGACGCGAGTGATCCGGATTTTTATCATTAACTTTGTTTGTTTCCATCACCATTTTAATGTTGGCCCCCCCCCCCCCTCCCCAATTGGACTAGTTGCCCCCTCCTCTTCCATTGTTCCCCCTCGTCCGTGTGGGACCTGGTTACCCCACTGGGCGTTTTCCCCCATGCACGCTCCATAACGACGCGATCCACACGGGATTTCTATCATAATATATCATCAACATTATCATTTCCATCACCGAATTTTAATCTTGATACTAAATTTGACTATTTTGTCAGACTCTTTGCACCACCCCTCCCCCCTCCCCCCCCCTCCCCCCTCCCCCTCCCCCAAATAGAGACACTTATTACCCAACTGGGACTTATCCCCGAGCTCCGTAACGACAACGATCCACAACATTATCATTCACATCACCGCATATAACATGTATAATGTTGGCTCTAAATCTACCGCTGTCTTTGCATTCTCCCTCATTCCTCTCAACCCCCCCCCCCCCCCCCCCCCCCCCCCCCCCCCCCCCCCCCCCCCCCCCCACCCCTCCCCCCCCCCCACTCTTCAGACCTATTACTCAACTGTGTTTTTCGAGCGCGATCCACCTCGGATTTTTTTTGTTTTTGGTTATCATCAACATTATCATCTCCATCACCCATTAACGACACCATGTATGCAGAAGGATGCGTGGTAAACCAACATCCTCTCACATCTTCCTGGCCTTTCACATCCGTTTCAATACGGTAGCCTACTTTTTCACCCCACCCCCCCCCCCCTCCCCCCACCAAAAAACCCCGCCATTTTCGCTGTGACCTTAAGGATTTGAAGAACTTTCCACACAGACCACCTATTTCTGTTCGATTTACCCATTTTCGCTGTGATAATATTCGCCATAAAGTCGTTCTATTTCTTGGTAACTTACCATTCCACTATTATTCTCCCCTTTTAAGTCATTTTCGCTGTGACAATACACGCTAACAATTCTATTTTCCCTGCGCATGCCGCCTCTTTCTCCCGCCTCTTTCTCTTTTACTTTTTTCACCCCATTTGTAATGTGACCATAACATAAACACCAACAAAGTCGTGTTATTCCCCCACCAAGACCCCTATTCATGTACATTTTCTTTCTTTTTTCGTTCTGACTATAAACACCGCTAAGTTTTGTTTTATTTGTTCTACAATTTCACATTATAATTGCTCTCTCTCTGTTTCGTAATTTCGTTGTGACCATTATCGCCATCAAATTCGTGCTAGTTCCCCCGCCAGTTTCATGACACATTTCTCTCCTTTTCCCCGCCATTTTCGCTGAGACTATACACGTCAACGAGGTCGTAATATTTCCCCTGTACACATCCCAGCTATTTCTTTAAATGTTTATAATTTTCGCTGCTGACTATCAAGGTCGTTCTATTTCTCAATCCGTTCCACCTATTCCCTCCCACCACTTAACCTTCGTATAAACAGCCTAGTTCTCAACGTATTAAAGGGATCTTGTAACTTTATTATTAAACATAATATGTACAAACTGACGAAGGGCTGTTCAGTGTAATAATTTCTGTGATCGTCCTCTAAGTGACGTGAACATGCCATTGTACATGAATGCCATATGACAGAGTAATGAGCGAAAATGCAAAGTGATGTTTGCTAACTCATTGCACTAATGTTGCGCTTTGTTGAAAGTCTCTCATGGAGGTTTTCAAATCCTAACACTTCAATCGTAAGTATCTTTTATAACGAGAGAAATAATACGAATACAACGAGGTATGTGAGAACCGCGAGAGTTCTAAGTAAGTTTTGTGGATGTTGACAATTTTTGCTAAAATTAATTAATAAATAATTTATTCAAACATATAAATAAACTGACCAGAAATATATTGTGATTAAAAATGAGCAAAGAAAATGGGATTCCAACGGGATTCGAAACTAATTAGATCACTTTAATATTGTTATTAAGTTTATTGATATGATTTACGAGGGTACGGATTATGTGAGACCATAAAGTATCACCATAAAATCTTGAGGGCGTTTGTAAATTGTATTTAATTCTGTTTTTGCATATTATGTGTTTCACAAAATATGTGGATTGGACAGGTGTTGGATGACGAAAATTACAGTAATATTCGTCATCCAACCCACATATTTTGTATGTTATGAGTGGACACTTGTAATGGGAAAACGGACTACATGTATTTATAGGACTTGATCACCGTTATATATTATACCGTAGGTTTCGTTAATTGTGTTTTTTTCTCTGTATTATTTCATTCTGCGTGATGTTATCCATCTGTAGAACCTGCGCGAGAGATTAATCCTTCTGATAATCCATAGGATCAGGTATGTCCCCCAAAAGTCTTATGCGCATTCGTTAATCGGGGATTATCGATCCGTATGATCCTTTTCTGCGTTATTTTCCCCATGCATTCCACTTTTGTATTTTGTATTTTTAACAAAATAAACAATAATAATGCAAACAATATTATATATAAAACTTGACAATACTTTATTGAGAGGGGACGAGTTAAAATGGATGGGAATATCACCATCAAATCGTGGCGGATATTCCTTAATCGTGTTTACTGCTATCGGTCTGTATAATTTTCCCCATATCTTAAATATATCTTATAGGGGACGAGTTAAAGAGGGGAATCGTGGCGGATATTCCTTATAAATCGTGTTTTCTGCTATCGGTATATATAGATTAAGCCTATATTCTGTATCATTTTCCCCATCTCTCAAATCTCCTTTGCCGGGGGAAACAATACTTGTACCACGCCTACGTTTTAGATATATTTATGTGTGTGGCAAAATATGGGAGGGAAAAACATTAAAAGGGGGGGATATTCTTTAATCGTGTAGCATATATACATACAAATAGATAAAGCCTAAATACCGTGCCACTTTCCCCCAGGTCTTAAATACATCTTTGCCTGGGGAAAACTTTGTACCACGCCTACGTATATAATGCATCTTGTTTTATGTGTATTGCAAAATATGGGACAGACAAACATTTAAGAAGGGACGAGTTAGTAAGAGGGACTATCACCGTCAAATCGTGGGGATATTTTTTAATCGTGTTTATACATTTATATATTTTACGCCTATATTATGTGTCATTTTTGTCATTTTTGTCAAATACATCTTTGCCTGGGGAACAATAATTGTGCCACCTCTCCGAAATAGATCTAGTGATGTGTGTGATACAATATGGGAGAGACAACCATCATTGACCATTAAGAGTGGACGAGTGGTCAATGGGACAGACTAACATCGATTAAGCCTATAGTGTGCATACCTTTCCACATCACTTAATACCCTTTTTCCTGGGGGAAACTTTGCACCACGCCAACGATAATAAAACTATATTGTATGTGTGTGGCATAATATGGAAGAGATAACCATCATTGACTATTAACAGATTAAGAGGGGACGAGTTAATGGGTGTGTCCATCACCCTCAAATCGTGGCGGATATTCCTTAATCGTGTTTACTGCTATCGGTATATAGATTAAGCCTATATTCTGTATCATTTTCCCCATTTCTTAAATACCTTTTTGCCTGGGGGAATCTTTGCACCACGCCTACGTATAATAAAACTATGTATATGTGTGGCAAAATATGGGAGAGCCAGCCATTATTGACCATTACATTATAAGAGGGGACGAGTTAATGGAAGGGACTAACACCCTCAAATCGTGGGGATATTCCTTAATCGTGTATATATATTTAGATAGATCATGTAGATTAAGCCTATATTCTGTATCATTTTCCCCATCTCTTAAATGCATCTTTGCCTGGGGGAAGCTTTTGTATAATATTAAAGGTGCACCTGTAAAGTGTCTAAATCCACAAAAAAATACTTTAAGCTTCCACATTTCTCTTCTACCGTGTTGTTTGGCTTATGGTAAGAGAAGAATAAAATAGGGTTAGATATTTTCAAATGCCCCTTTAGTATGACGATATTTATCATTGATAATCGAAAGCTCAAGAGCGTTAATGAACGGTCATAAACGTCATAGACGTCATACTGTAATAAGTTGTAAAAGCTGATCTTTTTTTAACCAGGAAAGCACTCAAGTAGTTTGGGCATTCGTAAATTGCGTTTAGTTTATTGTGAATGCCTCCATTGTTTTCCTTTTCTCCGATCAGCCAAAATCAAGAAATAAATGGACCGATGTCATGTAAGAATGTAAGAATATCACAATCAAATACAAAAAGGGGATTCGTAATTCGCGTTTTGTTAAATTTGTGTGTACAGCCTTGTACCCCCTTTTTACGATCGGTCAAAATCAAGAAAGAAATTGATTAACAATTATTCTGACTTGTGGGGCAAACACCATCAAATCTGATGAAATTCGTAAATCGCGTTTAGTGGTACCGGTATTGCTGTATACCACATGATTATGTTTTTCCCTTTCTCCGATTGGTCGAAATGAAGAAGTAAAGCAATGGATTAATGTTTGTAACTTTTGTATTAAGACTATCACTATTAAATCGTATTGGCATTCGTAAATCGTGTTAACTTCCATTTTTATAGCGACAGTGCTTTTTTCGTCTCTGAGTTGTCAGTATTATCATATATTTATTTATGTATGTATGTATATATTTCACGTCCGTAAAGCGTGAGTGTACCTTCTTCGTCTTGAATTATTATGTTTACATAGAAGTGAGGTTCCAACAGGTATTAGGCATTCGTTTATAGAACCAAATTAGGTTGTGTCTATGACCTATTACATTAATATGAAGAGTATCTGTACACATAATTTTGTTGTTATGTTTAACGAGTGATACACGACAATGATTTATGTTTCCATCATCCATTATTGTTTATAATATCTAACGGAAACCAAAACCGCTAAATTGTTAGAACTGCTTCATGTATTATCATTATATGATGTATTTTCCCCCGATGTAACACATATCAAAACAAAAAAGAAAACGGTTCAGACGTCTAGATTCTATACTTTAATCTGTTTTGTGGTTAGTAGAGTTTGGGTTACATGGGTTGGTTCTTATTGACAGTGCCTTGCGCAAAGACAATTCGGAGTGCTGAGGGGGGCACACCCTACGCCCCCACCCCACTAAGATGATCATTTGATTTGTATTAGCCTTGCATATCCCTCTGGTACAACCCTATTCCACGTACCAAGCCCTCGAGACGAATAATGACCCATCAATAAAAACGATCAGACAATGGCGTCTACATGTTACAACCATCGAAATAGATCAGTGGATACACTAGAGCCCCTCCCCCCGAAATGATCCAGAAATGGTACCACCACCACAAATAATATTCTTATTAAAGAAAGGTAACATCTTTAGTATTCCATTCCATCAACAAGTTCACAAAATATGTTTCCAGAAGAAGAAAAAATATTATTGGAAAACGCATCACAATTCTAAAGCATGCGTTCATGCGGTCTGAATTGCGAAGACTATGTGTGCAGAGCGAACGAATCGCCCGGGAATCTATTGTCTACACACGTACACGTGAATAGCATTGGCGGCACTCGCAAATGGTTGGCCAAAATGTTGGTATCTATTTGATATCACAAAACGGTACCAAAACATATAATAATATGTTGTTCTTTGCCTGGTGGTCCCTTTAAAGCCAATATACATTATTCTTGAATTCATCAATACGAACGATCTGACAATAGCATATATATACATGTTATAAATCGCTACGGTTTACGTGTTTGTACTAGAGGCACCATAGCCCCCCCCCCCCAAAAAAAAAAAAGAAAAAAGGTTGATCCTATTAGCAATCCTTCTTCTATGATGGTCCCGTACATAATCACTGATGTTAATATTGTAATTTCGATTTCTTTTTCTTCTCAATTACTGTTTTAAAAGATGCTTATTATGTATATCCATTAATATTACAAACTGTATTATTATGTTAATCAATTTATATGTTATACATGTTTATTTGCAGTATTCAATAAACGTATTTATTTCTGTATTATTTGTATAATAATTTTGTATTATGTGATTATGTTGAAAATAAAATGAATCAAATCTTCAGTAAATATAAAGGACCAGGCAATGCCTTCTGCATATTGAAAACATCCATAAGTCGCAGCATGTCCAGATTCACTAGATAGGCTATAATACACGTTGTCCAAAGTACTTAATTATCAACCAGTAACTAACTACATGATGTTTGTCCAGGAAGCCGTACAAGTGAATTGGCTATACCTCATCAAGTTGTGTCAAAATCGATGGGTAAAACTACCGGTTTTGCGTTAAGAAAACCGTATGATTTACCGCACGATGGTTGCACAATTAAATTCGTATTATGCGTTATCTAGTTGTTTTGAAATCGATGGTTAAAATCTACCCGAGGCCAAGACAAATAAATGGTTGGATTGGCGTAACCCGCCCGACTCTAAAAATACCGCCGAGCCTAAAAGTTTTTTCTGATTTTTTTCTTCTTTTTTTTTCAAATTGCGATATGTGTTATTTGTGTGTTAGATGTGTGTTTTTGTGTATTTGTGCGAATCCTGAAAAAAAAAAAAAAAAAAGAAAGAAAAAAAACCTACCTACCTACCCTAATGTTTGGTTGCCCGTTACTCCAATCCAACAAAAACATTTTTGGCCCGATGCCCGTTCAGCAAGCCGTACAATGTAATACACAATGGCTTCACAACTAAAGTGGCCATACACCATCCAGTTATTTTAAAAATCGATGGGTAGAACTACCTGATGCGCTACTAATACGCAATCAGTACGATTTAACGCATGATGATTTCAAAATTAAGATCGGTATACCACATCTAGTTATTTTAACATCGATGGGTAACAACTACCTGATGCGCCGTGCAGCGCTGGGTGCCGTAAGATTGACCGCACGTCGTCTTCAAGTGCTCTGATAATAATGAATGCGGGTCGGTGGGAGAAGCCGGAAGCCGGCCGAGCGCCTGTAATGGATGGCGCCGCACGGCCCTTTGAAAATTAAACCCGTCGTGCGGGGCCAAATCTTGCACCACCCTGAAAATGTTGTCCTCCGTACCACACCTTGCCTCTCTTACGCGCTTATCCCCCTCCTCTCTTTCCTACTCGCTAATTCTCGTCCCTCAAAATCCTATCTCCCTATCTCCCTCTCTTCTATATTTAGCAAATCTCCCCTATCTTTTCACCCTTTCTCTCCCTCTCTTCCTCCTCATCTCCCCATCTCGATTATATTTATCCCCTTCAACAGTTATTTCTCTCTCTCCCCCTCTTTCGTTCACCCTCCCTAATCTCTTCTCCATTCTCTCCCTAATTGCATCTATTCCTCCTCCTCCTACTCTCTACGTCTCCCTCTTCAACTCACCCTCTCATGTACCCCCCTCTTTCCCCTCTCACCCCCTTCACCCTCCCCCTCTCCCCCTCTCCCATCTTAATTCTCTTTTTCTGTCTACCTCTCTCTTCTGTTGGCAATTGTGCCCCGTCCTTCACATTCACAACGCTTCTCAATCACGTGTCAATTGGAAGGATGGGGACTTATGGGATGTAGGGTCGGAATGCGTAACTTTCTTACGGCAATAAGCCGCTGAGTTTGGTCTATAATATTATCTTCGCAATCAATAAATGTATTTACAATTCGCCAAATTCCTACTCAATGTGTTTGCTCATGACAATATATATGTGATGCAACTACGACAAAATAACTGTAACGGTTGGGCCCACAAAACAGAAGGTGGTTTACTAGCAATTTTGCTGAATTGGTTAATCCCCCGTTTCAATATGTGTTTATAGTTATACAATCATGTTTGTGTTTTAAAGTTAGGAAATACAAACAAACAGACAAACAACCAAACCATGCAGAGGGTGTAAAATTGTACTATACTATGATGTTAGCTATTAAACAGCTGTTTTGTTTTCATAGCGATATGAGTTAATCGCATTTGACAACGTAATAATTGGTATATTTATATAAAGTCATATTTCATATTCTTCTTTGCTGTCATGACAAATTTGCATTTAATGAATTACTTTCATCGGAAAAGGAGTATAGAATAGCATTTGCCCTTCATTATTACAGGGTAATTACAACTGTTTCTTTAGGTTATTTCAGATAATCAGAAAATTGTCACAAAACTGAAACGTGATATTGTATGGTTATCTTCGGTAGATATAGACTTATTGACTATTAATCGTTTTCATTTTTGTCATGTGTTTTGATTGTATACGAGACAATGTTTATTGCTGAATATTGCTGGAGTCGTAAATTTATTACCGATTATCGCAAACAAGTCCCAAAGCTGAATCCTGACAATTATGCATGGGTAATCTAATGAAGATGTGGACTTAATATTGTTCTTAAAATGACAATGAAATTATATTGAACGCTGAAATCGTTAATTAAATGTCGAGTTAACTGGTTAAAATTATGTTTGAACTTTACAAAAATAGTTACAATGCTAAGATGTGATAACATATGTGTAATCTTTAGAAAAATATAGAATTATCATTAACCGTATAAATACACTTTTTATTGACACAATTTTGTACGTGTTATTTTAGTTTATACCAGACAAAATCGCTTATCGCTATTGGTAAAGTTATGAAAAATAAAAATTCGTTTAAACAATTACAAATCCTGGGTAGTCTTAATAAGATAAAGGATTATAGTTCATTTCATTAACCGCTAATGTGTCATTACTTTAAATACTTTTTTACCTGTATTTATTTCATAGCAAAAACGCTCCTCTAACTGACCTGGGGGTTAAAATTAACTCCAAGTTGGACTTAAAAAGTGTGGAAAGCCATTAGTTTCTTTGAACAATTATTGTAAAAGTGCTTTTTCAAAGGCATAAAATGTTGATTCAAATCATTAAATTTTCTATTATCAAGGAGATTTCATGTTCTTGATGCAACATTTATGAACAGTCTAAAATTCTTGCTTTGTTGCTTTTGAAGACCTGATTTCAAGGTTACAAATGGCTTTCCATAATAGTTAGGTCCAACTTAGAGTTAAGTTCAACTTAGAATCATTGTGAAACACCCCCCCCCCCCCCCCCCCCAATTCTGATGAGTGGTTACAATTTTCATTCAATCGTTCACTCATTCATTATTTTTGTCATTTTGTCCATAATAGTTACGAAGTTAATAACCCATAACGGACATATCCTACTGATTGATTTCATAAGGGATTTCCCAACAAAAACCAATCAAAAAACAACACACACTTTTTATAATTTTCTAGGTATCAAGATAATCGGGACAGTCGGCTAATACTGATATAATTACACCACCTGATACTCCTTTTTCGGGGATTAACCTGCATATCAACTCACACGTTTCAAATTGTTGATATAATATTGTAACAACAGTAGTGTGGAACGGTATAATAATGTAATCGCGTTATATTACCCGAAACGGACACTTCTTGCTGGCAAAGGGGACAATTTCCACCGCGACAAGGGTGCACTCGGGTATTCGTGTCACAGAATACTCGACGTCGCGACGGCACTGATCGACCGCGATTCTCCCTCCCGTCCTTCCGAAGCCAACCCCCATTATAACGATTTTACCCCCGGACTACAAAAACGCGAGAGTTGGAGTACATCCGTCAAAGCAACAAAATGCTGTTGTTTTTGTTGTTGTTGCGTTTCTTTTCTAGCGAGGTCAGACGGTTACAGTGGTCTATATAAATATATCACTTTGTCATAATCAGTTCAGTTTGGATATCCCTCGCCATTATACGGTTGAATCTGATATGTGTTTTGTTGTTATCCCCCCTCTGCTTGTCATATGATATTACCATCTTTTACTGGCACGTTCCGTCTGAGTCAGATAGTATACTAACCAACTCAAAATTGGGGTTTTCTTTAATAAATCTGACTTCATACGTCTTTACAGAAGACGGTCAGTGGATCAAGACGCAGTCTCACTTGGTTTTTCCGTTTAGTAATTTCTGAGCTGTAAGGTGATTTTTCGACGAGAGTGGTCTTGTATAGCTAAGCGGTTGGGAGGTCTGAATACAGTGAGTGAGGATTATGGAGTTGAAACTCATTTTGTTTCCTACATATGGAAATTAAGTGGCAAAAGGCAAAAGGCAAAAGGTAAAATAAGCTTTAATTACCTGAACGTTACCCACGTTAGCTATAATCATACGATCACCATCGATGGAACGTAGCGTTTTAAGCCCGGCGCAGACATAGCCGACTCGACCCGATCCGACTGGTTTTCAGTCAGGCTAGAGTCAATTTCGCTCAGTCGGAGCCAATCCAACATGTTGGATCTGCCTCGAATGACCTCCGACTGGCACTTGACTGGAAAAACCGGAGTCCTGGGGCAGCGCATTCGGAGTTAATCAGGCTGAAAACCAGTCGGATCGGGTCGAGTCGGCTCTGTCTGCGCCGGGCATTACACATCTAAGTTGAAATGTGTACATGTCTAAAGGGCCCTATAACAATACATTTTGAATTCTTACCAATGCTTACTGCCATCGTCCATTTGAGAACCTCAGTGTCACATAGCTATTTAAAGGAGGAGGGAGCAAGGAGAGGCAGTCGTCTACCCCTCACCCCTTGAGGAGGATTCTTGTTCCCTTCCTGACCCCTTTGAGGAAAGTAGAATAACGAATGAATAAATACTGTAATCAATCAATCAATACAACATCAAATATATGACTATACAAACCTAATTTTTATTTTCTTTAAGGGGTTGTACAGTTTTGGTAAGGCTGAGCTTTAGTAACCAAAACCTGCAAAATAACATTACAAACTAATAGTTATAACTCCACCATGCTCGAAAGGTAAAGAAATTTACAAACGACTATGTAAAAAGCCTGTTATCATTCAAAAAGAGCCATTAAAACACAAGAGGGCGTTCTCTAAAAAAAAGCTTTGGTTTTAACCATTTTTCATACAAGATTATGTGATGTTTTATTTAAATAAAGATTAAATAGAGAGATCATCAACAAATATTTAAAAACCTCTTTTAAACATTTTTGAAACAGTGTAAGCATTTTTAATTTTCTTTTTTAATCATCGAATAAATCTGGGGCCCATCAGATTTATTCGGATCGGATATATTTATATTTCAGCTGTTTCTGGACCAATTTTGATCAAATAAAGTTTATTCTGCCATTCAAATTGTATGTTCTTTCAAATCTTACACTCAGTTTTTCATTATCTCACGAAAAAATTATTTAAATTGTACCAAAACTGAACTACCCCTTTAAGCCACACTCCTAACTAGTTGGTTTCTAGGGGTTTCTCAGGGGTACAACGGGGTACTCTGGAACCCCTTGGCTGCAGTTACTAAATATACTGCTCTTGAATGCTAGCGTGGGTATTTGGTAGCATTTGTTGTTTATCCTGTAGCCAGAGTACCACTGAACTAAACACTTATGGAAGGGATAGTTATTCAGATGGTGAAGCTGGATAGACCGCCATGCCAGCCAATTGCATGTAAATTGTGTAATAATGTATTATCTTCATCAATGTATTCTTGATCATTAAAGGAGGAGTAAAGTTCGAGATACGAATAATCACATAAATGTCAATGCCAAAAAACACCGTATGTTTGATCGAAATCCGTTTTAAAATAAAGTCGCGGACATTGACTTTTTATTCACGATTTCACGAGGTTGACATTTTAGAAAACCTATATACATTCGTGATAATAAACCAAATGACCAAAGGAGATTTAAAATTGATGTCAAATATATTTATAATTTTTGAAAATAAACAACTTCAAGTTATATTTATTTGAAGACAAGAGATGGATATATATAAGGTGTCTAAATCATTATCATCATCATCATCATCATCATCATTACCACAATTATCATCATCATCATCATCATCATCATCATCCTCATTATCATTATCATCATCATCATCATCGTCATCATCATCATCAGCATCATCATCAT
>JBAMJV010010149.1:0-23698 GCA_037951105.1 Echinarachnius parma
TGTAACGTTGCTGACATGTGCACAAAAAGACGAATTGTTAAAGTGCATTATTGTGATCTCATTCGTCCACTAAGTAATGTGAGAACAAAATCACATTAAATGGATGCTTTTTGGCCGAGTAATGTGCGAACATGCAAATTAATATTCACTAACTCGTTTCAATGACTATGTACACAACTGTAACTTTCCAGTGGATAATTCAAAATCCGAACACTTCAATCGTAAATATTTTTCTTTACCGGAAGGGAAATTTCAAAAAGCAAAACCTGTTCCATGCTTCTATTTGTTATTAAAGGGATAGTTGAGTTTTGGTCAAACTTAATTTTAGTAACTAAAACCTGCATTATTACGGTATATAAATTAATATTTATTACTCCACCATGCTCGAAAGATATACACAATTACAAACGACTAAGTAAAAACCCTGTTATCATTCAAAAAGAGCTGTTACAACTCAATATGGCACTCTCTAAAGCTTATTGGTTTGTGCCATTTTTTCATACAAAATTGAGCATTTTATGTTTTGTTAAAATAATGATTTAATAGAGATATCATCACAACTGTTTAAAAACCTATTTTAATTTGTTTTTCTATAAGTAGTCTATAAGCATTTTTTGTATTTTTCTAAAAAGTCCAAATGTCCTCCGGCCGGTTGACTTATGAATACAATATCTTGAAATCAAATTTTACAACTATGAGAGCATTTTAAAGGGAATGATTCTCATTTTACATGTTTTATTCAATGAATTTTCAAATGGAATTAAAACCAACCAATTTAGTGTCAAGGACCAATACTCAAGTGTACCTTTAATACAACAAGGTATGAAAAACCACTAGCTGACTACAATTTTGACAAAGATTTGGACAATTTTACTAGAGCCCTGTAACCAAAATGGTCAGAACCGGTTATGTATACAAACAAATTAACTAGGACGAGAGCTTGACAATATTGCAATAATAATATCAGTTTTAATAAATATATCAATATGAAAACATCAAATTTCATGCTTCAATTTGCAAACAAAATTAATGGTATAAATTATGTACAATACAATCATGGTATAACGACGAACGATAATTGATCATGCCAGATGCCAGATGCCGAATCTGTATATACACAACATAACATATTTATACGAACGGTGCACATCTACGTTCTCAACCGACACGTTAACATTGTTCTCATCGTGACAAAATGCAAGAGTAAATAAACACAGATATGCATTTAAAACATATTGTTTCTGTTTTAACAAAGGGTATTCGTGGGCTAGCATTACTTGCAACACTGAAATCTATAGAGCAGAACATGCATACATCCTAACCGAGCTTGTGTATATTTTGTAATCTGATATGTTCACTGAGTGATGTGTGAACAATCCATGTTAATTGACTGTATTGCTGAGTAATTAATAAGCAAATGCAAAGCGTATTATTAGCTGACTAATTAATATACAGGGTGGCCCCCCAAAAAACAGAACGGGGCACTTCCCAAAATAAAATAATACAAGGATTATGTCCATCGGATAGGGTGTCTTTTCCAATGAAAAACGATACCAAGAACAGTCAATTCGGTCGTGTAGTTATTGTTTTAGGGCGCTGTGAGTGACACCATGTCAGGATCCCATTTTTGTCACTTTTTACCAAGTCAGTGCTAGATAAATCGCACTTACTGCCCGCCATAGCATTGAAGAACGAGCAATACGCGCGCAATTGTTAGTGTGCAATTTAGCTGTGTCCCTAAGAATGGGCGTATAGTGTTTACCATGCTATGACGGGCAGTAAGTGCGATTTATCTAGCAGTGACTCGGTAAAAAAGTGACAAAAATGGGATCCTGACATAGGTCGTCACTGAAGACGCCCTACAACAAAAACTACACGTCCGAATTGACTGTTTTTGGTATCGTTTTTCATTGGAAAGACACCCTATCCGATGGACATAATCTTGTTTTACTTTATTTTGGGAAGTGCCCCGTTCCTGTTTTTTAGGGGCCACCCTGTATACGTGTGCACACAGTGACAATCAATTCTGGTGATTTTCATTTTTCTATTAAATGATAAATATCGCAATAAAAACGATGCAATAAATAACAAATACAAATCCGGTGTTATACCTCTATTAGCGATATAAAAATAATCAGGCATTACAAAACATTTAGCGATGCTGTTTAGTTTGGTCGATTCAAAAAGAGTTACTAGATCCCTTTTGTTTTACAATTGTAGCAAATACGTGCATGGAATAAGCTAGCTACACATAGATATATCACAAGAAAGGTCATGGTAAACTTTATCCTACAATTTTAAGTAGAACATATTTGGAAGTCATTTGATGTCAACATATCTTTTATAATGTTTTTATACATATAATCATAACAAAATCTCTATATAATAATTACTCGTATCTAGGCCTATACACATTATAAACACTTGAAGATATCGCGTAGCCATATAATTGTTTCAAATTTATCAGTGTGCTTCTTATAAGATATGTATTAACAGGCTCACGAAGAGTCTAGTTCTGAAGTTTAAAGATGGCAACACTCGCGCTTCAACTTCAAAGGGCTTTGTCGTATCTAGTAATCTAGCCGCCCAGCTTCAATGGCAAAGTTGTATTCGTCTATTATATTATACTTGGTGCTTAATGAGTAAAATTGTCTAAAAACAATCACTGAATCAAATGACAAGCTGCGCTCCGTAGCGACCATCATTGCTCTGTCTCGAGTCTCCCCGCCCGTCAAAGTTCGGCCCGTTAGGAGTGCCCGGAACGTAGATCTGGTTCAGTTTTCGCGCCTTTATGGAGAAGAGTTTCTTGTTTCGCGCCGCATCTCCGCTCTCGTCCTCCTCACATAGCGTGTACGGGTTCTCAACCACGGTAGGGCGCTCGCCGTACAATCCGATCGACGGGGAGCGATTATCGTCATTGCTCGAGTATTCGTCCGCGAGGAAGGCGCGATTACTGTACGGGTTGCCGTCCATGTCGACGTCGCACTCGTCCCCCGGGGCGTGTTGGTGGTACTGTCGACGCTGCTTGAGGACGATGTCCGGAGAGTAGGTCGAGCTAGAGGGCGATTGTCGAGACTTCCTCAGCGCCACGGTGTCGGGGTCACGACCTCGTATCGCTCTGGCTCTCGGTCTAAATAGTACAAGAAAGTGGTGACAAAAACGTAGCCCATTACATAGTGGACGTGTTAGTTTTCACATTATTACACACAACATATGAACATAATTCATAGTTACGTGTATGTAAATGATTAAATGTATTTGTAATATTGAATAGGCATGACTGGGATGAATAAGGTCATGAAAAAGTCAGTATCGTCGTAGATTTGTGTGGAGCTTTCTAGCCCGATTGTCAGAAACTACAGAAGTATACGCCTATTGGATATGCATCGGATCGTGTAATGTGCTTAAATGGATCTGGTAACTTTGTAGACATTTAGTCTGATATGCCCACTGAGTGATGTGTGAACGTTCAAGGGCAAAGGAATGTCATATGAGCGATTAACGAGCGAAAATGCAAAGTGATATTTGATAACTCATTCGGCACTAACTTCGTATGCAGTTGAAAGTCTCCCAGAAAGACTTTCAAATCCGAATTCTTCAATAATACATGTGTATAAAATAAAGTTACATGTGGAAAACTGAAACATGTTATATGCTTATATTAATGAAAATAAAAATGCAACTAGTTATGTAAGAACCGGGAGAGTTGTGTGTTAACTTAGAAATTGTGTGGATTTTGACCTAGTCCCACTGCACGGTTTCTCCTTCCGTTTCCTATCCGACCAAATTGTGGTGAAATGGTCAGTATATAAAGCACTTTTTAAAGATTCATGACTTTCCGTTATACGCGAAACGGAGTCGAATTAAAAGTATCCGACAAGCATGGCTATAGTACATTCCGAACTAAGTCCAATCACTTCGATTCATGTTAGTAACTTCCGGATGCCCAAACGGATAGGTAGCGGAAGGAGAAGCGGTGTAGTGGGGTTAGGCTATTTATCTAGATCCCTTCAAGAATCTAACGTACCTGAGAACGACTATGCAGATGAGCAGGCAGACGAGGAGGAAGCCCAGGACCACGACACCGAGCATCAGACCGATCGCCGCTACGAACAACGAGATGATCAGAGAAAATTGATAGAGAGAACAAAGATAAACATGTGAAAATTATAATAATTATCGATACTTAAAATATAAAATGTTACATAACGTAAACCTATGTCTTAACTTTTAAGTATACAGGTATAAGGCGCAGGAGCACTCTTTTATATTGTTGTATGTAGCCTAGTCATAGGCGTAGCGTGGTTAGACTGAATTGGGAAGGGATGAATAGGGAGGGGCAAGCGATTTATTTGGGAGTACTGTATGTAATATTGTATTTGTAGAGCTTTCAACCAAAAGGCGCTAAATCCACTTTTTCAACTTAAGAGGAAAAGCAGGTTTCTTTGTCCCACTTTGTACACGTGCCTATGGGAATATGAAAATTGAACTTTCTAAAAAAAAATATTTTGAGTGAGTTATTCGTCGTAAAATGTGGATTCCTAGATAGCTACGTAGATTATACATGTAGATATATCGTTAACTCAATTTGTTATGGAAAGTGAATTTAGCGCCTTTTGGAAGTGAGCTCTATTTTCTAGAACGGATTTTACCCTCATGT
Source organism: Echinarachnius parma (assembly GCA_037951105.1). NCBI lineage: Eukaryota > Metazoa > Echinodermata > Echinoidea > Clypeasteroida > Echinarachniidae > Echinarachnius > Echinarachnius parma. The sequence continues at coordinate 4,661 of JBAMJV010010149.1, forward strand.
CTTGTATTTATTTTGTAAAATTATTGGGGACAAACGCCCCCCCCCCCATCCCGTGCCCCCTCGTTTCAACGCCACTGTGTCCCTGACGGGTACCTATAATTAATAACTCGTTAACACTATTGGCATGATTGGGTGTCGTCATTTTCAGAGTTTATACAGCCTATTAGCGAACTTCTGTTTCAGGACGGTAGTAACATTAGGACATTACAACTTCCTGTAAAAGTTTACAAATTCTTTCTTTTCATGTCAGCAAATCGGGCGTCAGTCCAAGGGAGAACCGACTGCCACGGGTCAGAAAATATTATGCTTCCGAAATCTCTTGATAGCGATTCCGCACGGAAGGCCAATCGGCCTTACCATGTGCCACAAGTGACATAAGCCCTTTTTAACCTGACATGGGACGGGCTTCCTATATCTCTATGTATCAAGAATGAGATTTAGTGGTTAGTGAAAATATTTGAATTTGTAAAAGCATTTACATCATTGTATTGTTAACATACATGCGGATAAAACGATGAATAAATACATACCTGAATAAAGCACATACTAGTTATTTTAACGTAGCCTATGTTGGTAACCATGGTATCTTATCAATGAACGAATACATAATATTATTTGCTCAATTTTTAATGTGTAACAGGGACAGCGAGTACCTCATGAATATTCATGATTGTATCGATGCATATGCAATAGTATACATAATCATTAATTTACGACAGTGGTCCATAAAATATTGATTATTTTCGTTATTGGGAATATTCAAGAGGAAATAAATGACTAGAAATAACAGGAGTTAGGCTCTCATCACATCTATTGAAGGAACTACAGCGTCTAGATGTCCTAATTTTCACAATTCGGCTCTTTGTATGTAATTTTTACCGAATAAAAAGAATTTGGCAGTCATTTCTCATGAATCAATTTTGGGGTAATTAGTAAATATCTAATTGTCCTGGGAACGCCCCTTTTAAATCGCCAAAATGTGACGTCATCTAAAGAACGGACTAATGAACTAAATTCTGTAGATGACGCGTCATGACGTAAGCCAATTAATTGTCATCACATGTCGATCACGCTGCCGATTCCGGACCCTAAATGTGGGTGGGGCGTAAACTGGCTGCTAAGTGAGATTTGGCATCAGAAAACTAGTCTTAAATCACTACTGTGTTTATTTTCATGGATTTTTTTCTTCGGCAGACCTATGTTTCAAGTCATCAACTATGGAAAAAGTGTCAAAGTACGTTGTATTCTTTAGGATCTTTAAGATTGTTGTAAAATAAGGATATCAGAATTTCCAGTGAAAATTTGCACAAAATCTTTTTTGTTCATGTCAGCAAATCGGGCGTCAGTCCAAATGAGAACCGACTGCCACGGGTCAGAAAATATTATGCTTCCGAAATCTCTTGATAGTGATTCCGCACGGAAGGCCAATCGGCCTTACCATGTGCCACAAGTGACATAAGCCCTTTTTAACCTGACATGGGACGGGCTTCCTATATGTCTATTTATCAACAATGAGATTTAGTGGTTAGTGAAAATAGTTGAATTTGTAAAAGCATTTACATTCTTATATTTTTTTAACATAGATGCGGATAAAACAATGAATAAATGCATACCTGAATAAAGCACATACTAGTTATTTTAACGTAGCCTATGTTAGTAACCATGGTATCTTATCAATGAACGAATACATAATATTATTTGCTCAATTTTTAATGTGTAACAGGGACAGCGAGTACCTCATGAATATTCATGATTGTATCGATGCATATGCAATAGTATACATAATCATTAATTACTTGAATAGTAGACAGTGGTCCATAAAATATTGATTATTTTCGTTATTGGGAATATTCCAGAGGAAATAAATGACTAGAAATAACAGGAGTTAGGGTCTCATCACATCTATTAAGATTGTTGTAAAACAAGGATATTAGAATTTCCAGTGAAAATTTACACAAATTACTTTCTTTTCATGTGAGCAAGTCGGGCGTCAGTCCAAATGAGAACCGACTGCCACGGGTCAGAAAATATTATGCTTCCGAAATCTCTTGATAGTGATTCCGCACGGAAGGCCAATCGGCCTTACCATGTGCCACAAGTGACATAAGCCCTTTTTAACCTGACATGGGACGGGCTTCCTATATGTCTATTTATCAACAATGAGATTTAGTGGTTAGTGAAAATAGTTGAATTTGTAAAAGCATTAACATCATTATATTTGTAAACATACATGCGGATAAAACGATGAATAAATAAATACCTGCATAAAGTACATACTAGTGATCTATAGCAATTATAGTAACCATGGTAACTTATTTATTGATGAATGAAATAAAGGATATTGTTTGCTCGATTCGTATGTTGTAACATGAGCGGCGAGTACGTCATGAATATTCATGATTGTATCAATGCATATTGTGCAATAGTATACATAATCCATCATTACTGGAATAGTCACTAGCATTTACCCTTATATCACATGTTTTATATACGGGCCCAAGTTCGGCTGTTGTTTTCCTTCCTTTTTTGTCAGTATAGTATTAAAGTCATACCTGTAAAGTGTCCAAATCCACGAAAATTACTTGGAGCTTCCTCGTTTCTCTTCTACCGTGTTGTTTAGGTTATGGTAAGAGAAGAATAAAATAGGGTTTGATTTTTTCAAATGTCCCTTTAGTATGAAGATAATTATCATTGAAAATCATTATTTCTAAAGCGTTAATCAACGCAATTGAAAAAAGTACAATTGTCTTAGCTGAGAACGTCCGCATGCAGCACCCGTGAGAACATTCTGGAGATTGAACTTTGAGCCGAGCGAGTTCAAATTCCATGAATTATGTACTACGTGTGTACAAATACACGGGTGCGAATATCTCAAACGGATCATTCATTACTGCGACAATTCCATGACAAGCCATCAGTATTCGGTGATAAAATTTGAACTCAATATTCGTTTTTTTCACTAGGTAAACAGTGTTCGTTTTCTTTCAAACTTTCACAAATCTTTCAATTGTATTTTACAATGATATTGATGTAGGATTGAAGTCTCAAATGTCATTTTGTGCAATATCCGACACTTTACAGGCATCACTTTAATGAAATTATCGATATTATCATAAGTAGTGTTGCTGTTGCTGTTGCTATTGTTGTTTTTGTTTGTTGTTGATGTTGGTGCTGTAATTTGGTGTTGTTATTGGTGTTGATGTATACTACGACATGTATGAATAATAATCCGCATATCAATCCATATTTTGTATTCAAACCATTGTATTTATTGCGGATATTGCTGTACTTGATTATTATTGTTATCGAGGTGTTTTTGTTGTTGTTATTGTTATTAATGTTACCTGGTGGCCAGTATCCTTCTCCTCCAGCACTGGCATCATTTGTTGCGTCTGCCGTGCTGACCGATGTTGCTACAACATGTGGTGGTGTTGTTGTTGCTGTTGCTGAATCTGTCGTAGCTGTCATGTCGCTACCAGTGGCAACATCGACAACCTCGGTCACAACTGTTGTTTCCGTCACCCCCAGCATTGTAGCAACGTCGTCGGTGCTGCTTGCCGTTGTGCTTGTTGAATAGTCCGTCGAAGGAGCCCTGGGGACAGGCAATTCAAGTAATAACTCAAATTATTCAAATAATAAGTAATAATATTATGTCGTACAAAATAAACAAAACATAACAACACCATATTTAATTTTGTAAGTGCCACGACACAAATATCGATCTATGAACGTTAATCACACACCGCTATTCACATGCTCCATTCCCACACAAAATGCAACACACTAGTTGACGAAGACGCCAAATTGGTCAAACCCACGTCGAACGATTGCCGAACAAAGGGGCGGGGCTAGTGACGTCATTATTTAAGACGTGCATGTTCTAGATTTTCAGTCGAAAACTTCCTATTGAAAACCGTCATCCCAGATATCGTCAGTAGGGTTACTTGTGTTCATCTGTTGTACCAAAATGACCTTTCGGCTCGCACAAGTGTCGATGGTACCTTGCGATTGTTTATGGCAGTTGCGGAGATTCCACCTTCTGTGGTGATGTGCGTCGGTTGAAGTGTCGCTAGGCAAGTTGTATTTGTATGTTGTACGGTATTCGAATGCGGATAACAACCCCATAATTAGTATAGTGTACATTGAATACGACCATGGAATACGAATTTTACCTGTTGGTATCCGAGGCACCGCCCGTGGTTTGGGTGCGTCCATCTGTGGTACCATCAGTTCGTGTAGTAGTGATGTCGGTGGTACCAGATGATAGTGCCGTGGTGGATATGGCACCATCTGAGGTACCACCCGTGGTTTGGGTGCGTCCGTCTGTGGTACCAACGTTTCGTGGAGTAGTGGTGTCGGTGGTAACAGATGATGGTGCCGTGGTGGAGATGACACCATCTGTGGTGCCGTCCGTTTGACGTTGCGTTACTGTCGTGCTTGCACCATTCAGCGTGGTGCCCTTGCGTGAAAATAAGAGAAAGTATTTATTTATTTATAATAGGGAGGGTTAATAATAATTACAAAAAAATTGGCATAGATATTTGTCTTTTCTCAACTTCATCCTTTTTTAGGACTAATCCAACAAAAATGATAATTCGGTTCTTTTTATGAATATTTTATATTTTCCCTTCAATTTCTACATAATGCTACCGCAAACCAATGATGTAAACTCATCACTATGCCAACCAATAGATGCAATACTTGCAAGGAAATATAATATAATAATTTATGATATAATATAATATACATGACTTTGTACAAAATACTATAATAATGGGATATTACATACTTCGCCCCAGATCAAATTATCGCATTACATCCTAATGAGTGTTACCTAGACAGAACTGGTGTCAATCAATTATTCCCCAATTACTCTCCTGAAATTTATCAAAACAACACAGCAACTTGTTCTATTGCAAGTTGATATACATAATACAGGATCATGATCATGAGTGCGCTCATTTAGCCTGTGCTATTTATATAGTTATTTCGTCGATGGACGCGTTTGAAATAGACTGTTTAATATGTTGTAACAACAACAAAATATTCTCCTAAAATTAAGTGTTGAAGAAACATACCGCTACTGTGGTTTCCGTTACTGAAGTACTCGTAGATGATGCGATTACTGAAAAGGAAAATACCACACAGATAAGAATCAACATGATCAATGCTAACATTATTTTGTACTGTTACATGGTTATTTCCATCATAACTATTCATCACCAGAAAAAAAAAGATAAGCATAAAGTTACATGTTTGATAATTAATTGGTTCATGCAATTAACTAAGCGCCAACAATAATTAACAACAATGCTTAATTCGTGGATTTGGGTTAGGATTAGCGTTAGGGTAGGTGCAAACTAATTTTGGTTTATATAGTGCACACGCAGGAGGGTTTAAAATAATGGCACTGGTTATTCAACAAATGTATGTATAAGAAGACAACAAAAATACACAAACATGCAATCATGCAAAATGATGAATACAAATCAGGATGGGTGGGAGCCAGGGTAAATTTGTATAAATCAAAAAAGCAACCCAGAACACAACACCAATATAATTTGTTTGTTGAGTTCATTATTGAATTATAATGTAGCTAACTTCTAAAAGGAAAACAAGGATAGAGCTATGATGCGAGGCCAAACAAATAAATATTATCAATCTGGTAGTATATCCCCCACATTTACTTTGTTGTGTTTTGCATCGTATATTAATAATGTGCGTGCCTACATTATGTGTAACATTAGTGCTGGTATTAAAGTGGGTGTTCATTATCATAAATGTGTGTACATGTTGTGAGCGTGTGTGTGTTTGGTTTTGAGGAGTGAAAAACCATTTATGCGTTATCGCCATCACATGTATTTGTTTATCCAATTTTTATTTTGATTATCATATTTAGATATCATTATTTTGTTATCATATCTACGTTTATCCGACTGATCATGTTTTGTTTTACTATGCAATGCATGCTATACCTGCTGAAGTTTCAGCGCCAGGTTCTGTCACAGTGGTAGAAACCGTCGGCATTATTGTTGCTAGTGTTGTCATTGCGCCGTCTGTCGACGATGTAGGGCCAGGTTCGGTTGATGCAAAATTGAATAACGTCGATGTTGACGATTTGTCAGGCAAAGTTGTCAAACCACTTGTGGTCGAAATATCCCCGTCCGTAAAATCAGACTTTGTCGTTATATTTGTGTCTGTTTTTAGCTCTGTTGTCGATTCTGTATCTGTGTTAAATGTTGGTCCAAATGTTTCCTCGGTATGTGTGTACTGTTTTGTACTTAATGTAGTTATTGTGTGACTGGGCATTGTTATGGCAGATGTTGTCTTGTCGCCGGGTTGTGTGACTGTAGTGTAAAGGCGACTAGATGAAACTGCTGAGGTTGGTAGATTATCGGTAGAAGTAGTCGAAAACTCCAATATTGTCGAAAGAGCACCCTCTGTTGTTAGTGTGTGACCAGGTACAGTTGATACCAACGTCGATGTTGATTCGACGGGCACAGATGTGGAATCATTAATTGTTGAAATTCCTCCGTCTGTGTTAAACGGTGTCGTACCCTCACTAGTAACGGTAACGCTTGTTAGTTGTGGGGCGGTTGTATAGTCTGTTGGTGAGGGGGTTGTAGGGCCTGTGTTTGACAAAATTAGTACAAATAGCGGCATTCAAATGTGACCCATCATCTCAATATCAATTCATGCATAAGATATCCCACCACCGCTATTATTGTTAATAAAACATTGTCTAAATATCTACAAAGAAGAATATACTCATCATCAAGCGTTATTATAATATATTGTTAGTAGCTGTACAATGCGACAAGATAAATCATGCAAAAACTAATAGGAAACAATAAAGTATTAGTGGTAGTAATATTAATGATAATAGTGATTAAATACTACAACAATACTAAACAAATCCCAACACCGCTCGATCAGAATAAACATAAAAATACATGTAGCTTTACTTCAAAAAATATAATTGTTATTACCGTATGTTATTTAAAATGTTAGTAAAGCACTACTCGAAGCGAAAACACACCACAGCAATCGCAAAAAAGTAATATAATTGTCTGATACATATTCAAATAAACTGAGTCTATATCATTTTGTATAAAGTAAAAGTTAAACATATGTATAGTGACCACCCAATGGAAACAAGATAAGTGGCCACTGAAAACAGGTGACTTGTACATCCAAGTTACATATGACACTGATTTCTCTGAATGAGATCACTTCTAGTGGTCATTATATGCGGGTTGGCTGCTATAGACAGGTGGCCACTAAAACTGAACTGATTAATTGCGGTAGATTTTCAAATCAGTTTTCGGAAACTAGACCAAAGATAAATTAGAGAGGTTAATAAGGAACACGATGGGAGGAACGAAGAAACTGCAATAGCGGGAGGATGGGAGAAGCGATGCATATATAAGAGAGGAATATATCAGCCGGCTCAGCGCCAGCGGTTCTGTCTGATGCATCGTAATTCAAGGACTGTAGGTTCGAGTTGTGTTAGGTGTACGTTAAGATTTTTTTTAAAGGTGACATATACATGACAGTGAGATAGAACGAGAGAGAAGTAGATATTGAGATGGGAAAAAATTAAGAGGAGAGACATGGTAGGAGGGGACGGTGCAGGGGTGTAATATATATAACGAGAAGGGTAGTATAGAAGAGAACGTTAAACAGAATATCCGAAATAATGCTTTTGCATTAAAAATTAACCGGTCTGGTCCCGAAAATACTCGGGCTTGGGTCAATGGAGAATACATGTTATAGCAAAATCAATCAGAGCGGGTCAATTACACATATAGTTACAAACAAACACAAACACATATCAACACAAATACGTGAATTATTACCCTCACACGTCGGAGTCTCTCCCGACCATTCGACCGAGCGCAGCCCATCGTAACTCAGACACTGTAAAGTCTGGTTGCCCGTGATGTTGTAGCCCTCTGTGCATGAGAAATAAACGGACGCCCCGTACCGAAACCAGTCTCCCTGACGAGAACCGTAGGTAGGCACCCCCGGATCTTCACAGAATCCTTCAGATGCTGAGAGGAAAATGAGAATTGGAAGAGGAGATTAACTGATTGTAGGAAGTGCACAACCACAAACAGACGTGGAATAAAATATTAGGCACCAACATGTATTCAATAGTTTAAGATATTATTAATTCAACACAATTTTGAAAAATAATACGAAAGTGGCTGTGAACTGTCTTGTTCTTGATAACATGTCTATTTAATATTTTTGTTTAATCAACCATCACATTCACATTTAAAAATTTAAAACTGCTGAAAACTTTTAAGTGTTTAAAGGGCGCCCTCGTGTGTTAACGGCTGTTTTTTTAAAAATGATCACAGCCTTGTTTCTTGGCCGTTCGTATGTTTTTGTGTTCACCGTTCCAGCATCATTGAATTATAACTATATTATCAGTTGTTAATGATAACTTACAAGTTCAAGTTATTAAATTCATTATTTTCAGAACTGTACTATCTGTTACGCGCTTGTGTAACATTATGTAGTTCTATGTTGTATACTTTCCGTTTCTGCAGCTGCTGTTATTGATTATAATGTTTAATGTTTTGAATAATGTGCTACCTAGCTGTGTATGCATTACTTATTAATATAAGTTTTTGGCCTAATGCAGACATGGAATTTAACACACTTACTGCTATACACGGACAACTTGGTGAGCCCGCCGCATCTTTCTCGTGGGTTACCTCGGCACTGGTACTGGCACTGCGTGGCGTCAAATTCACCGTACATTTTGTACTCGGTACCCGCCGCGCCGCAGTAACACTCACTGGAGTACTCCAAAGCGGCAAGTTCGAGGTTCGAATCTCGGCAGTAGCGCAGGCATGCGTCGATTGTCATCGATGTCTCGTTTAGGTAGAAATCATCCTGGAAAACGCGAAATACATTATCGCCGAAGCAACCCAGGTAGCCGGGCTCTGGAATAAAAAATTAAAAAAAGGTTATGCATGTTGACGGTGATGTTAGTGATACAGACAACGAAACCAGTACTGCACAATTTCCCTCCTCCTCCTCCTCCTCCTCCTCCTTCTCCTCCTCGTTCTCCTTCCCCTCATTATCTTCCCATTAATTTTCTCCACCTCCTCCTCCTCTTCGTCCACCCCATTCTTTTCCTCGTCATCCACGCCATTCTCCTTCTACACTGGACAACAACAAATGTTACTACTACTACTACTACTACTACTACTACTACTACTACTACTACTACTACTACTACTACTACTACTACTACTACTACTACTACTACTACTACTACTACTACTACTACTACTACTACTATTTCTACTACTCTTACTACTACTACTACTACTACTACTACTACTACTACTACTACTACTACTACTACTACTACTACTACTACTACTACTACTACTACTACTAATTATACTACTACTACTACTACTACTACTACTACTACTACTACTACTACTACTACTACTACTACTACTACTACTACTACTACTACTACTAATAATAATAATAATAATACTACTACTACTACTACTACTACTACTACTACTACTACTACTACTACTACTACTACTACTACTACTACTACCTCTATACTCGGGCTAGGGCCTATGGAGATTTCATGTTTGGGAAAGTCATTCAGTCCTGACCGGTCTGTGACATTTCATGTAGAGTTCGATTTTTGACCGCCCTATTCTAAGACTATTTCTCAAGTGATTTTGATATTTTACCAGTTCAAATAACTGGGCATTAGTGGTCTACTTCTTGTACACTTGACATTTTATATGCGTTTATTACAAGCACAACTTGGGTAAATAAAAAAGGAATGAGAACTGTAAGAGTTAATTCTATTATTTGTAAACTCTGCCAAGTGGCTCTCTCCGGAAAGGTCAAGAAGACTACTCTTGAAATATTATGTTGATGGTTTAAAAAAAGTAATGCGTGTTATACTTATTTACAAGTCGTCAACATCGCCAACAAATTCCTAACCTTCTACTTGTTGTCCATGCCTTGTTGTATATTCTTACTATCGAAAGAAGCATATGGTTTTCTAGAAAAGTTTCTTATACTTTGACATTCTCTCGTGGAGCGTGTCAACTGTGTGAACGTTTATCTAAAATTAGTTAGCAATGAACGCTCATTAATAACTCGGCCATATACACATGAACATTTGTACATATCACTAAGTGAAAAAAGGTCACAGAAATACGAATTGTATGGACCCTTTCATTATGTCATGTATGTCTACAAAGTTACTGTCTCCCTTTTAAATGATGTACTTACTTTGGCATATTACAGCAGTGTCTCTGTTGTGCGTACATCCAGATAGGATCTCATTGAAGCCACAATCTGATAGTGACGTCTCATCTGTAACCATGGAAACACCGATCAAGCTTATATACAACGAACATATTCACACCAATTTTAACGTTTATGTTACTTTGTCTTATTTTTAAAGGCAAATTTAATATAATAATATAATATAACATTTTATATTCCATGACCCAATAGTTAAAGGGGTAGATCAGTTTTAGTTTAGAGGGCGCTGCACGAAATTATTTTTTTGTGAGATAATGAAAAACCGAGTGTCAAATTTGAAAGAGCATACAATGTTAATGACATAATAAAGTAACGTAATTTGATCAAATATATATCCGATCGGAGTAAATCTGGACCCCAGATTTATGCGATGATTTTTAAATTCTTTAAAAAAAATGCTTACACTTTTTCCAAAATTTTCAAAAACATCACATGTATAATTTTGTATGAAAAATGGTTGAAACCAATGCTTTTTTAGAGAGCACCCTTTTGTGTTTAAATGGCTTTTTTGGAATGATAACAGGCTTTTCACTTAGTCGTTTGTAATTTTCTATACCTTTCGAGTATGGTGGAGTTATAACTATTAGTTTATAATGTTATTTTGCAGGTTTTGGTTTCTAAAGCTCAGACGTACCAGAACTGTACTACCCCTTTAATTTCAATATAAGGCACACAATACACCAACTAACGAACACAAAACAACAAAAAACGAACAACCAAACACATATAAACAAACAAACAAACAAACATACATACAACAAACAAACACACACACAAACAAACAAACATAATGCACTGTATTATGTTACCCTTGTGATGTACAAAATTGTACATTGTTGATTAGTGACATCAAGTTTTAACGTGCAAAGGTACCACATATAACACAACAAAATATTGCATAATTATAATACAATATCAAATAATATAAATTACAGTTCTTACCTCCTGTGCAGTTGACATTACTCATCAGTATCGGGCCCGAACCGGGGCCGAAAGCCGACCCGTCGAACACATAGGAGTTGGTCCCCGGAAAGCCAAGCTGGTTGCACACGACGGCCGTGTCTTTCAGATCCCAACCCGTGCTGCACACGGTGCCCCACCCCCGGGTAGGGTCGAAGACTTCAACGCGGCCCTCGTTCGGGGAGGGGCCGCCGGCAAGTCGTAGGTCTAGGAGGTGTGATAGAATATGCATTGGGAACATGTCATTATTATTTGAATTAGTTTTTATACAAATCCGCTAAACAACATTTTAAATTGTATTTGCAAGATAAAAGTACCATCACATAGCACATGATATATATATATTTTTTAAATGCTTCCTTACTTATTGTACATAGAGATATATTTTTGAAGAAATTATCAAAAGTATGACACATAAAAGTATTATTTTCATTGTTTGTCAGCAAGTATACTAATCACAAATTTCTCAAGTTTTTGAAAAAGTTTTATTGTGATTTAGCACTTACCCTTCATATGATATTTTATGTTTGATAATCCATATTCAACAAATATTTACGCTTTGCATTAAAACGGGTAAAGGTTTTTACTTCTGGACGTTTGGTCAAATACAACAAAAAAACTAGTTTAGACATGATAGAAGAGGCGAAGCTTCACCCACGCATATCCGTATTCTCGTATAAAATGTACGTCATTACTTTATAGAAAACAGTATTGTTATGGCACCTGAAATAACTGAGCAAGTTTAATTCATCATCAATGTAGCCGTATAGTCGCATAAAAACACTTTCTTCGTTGCTGGGTTATATTATTATGTCGGGGAACGAATGAGAAGGGTGTTAAGTCGAGTTTGGCTAATTGCAGATATACACACCATCGGAGACTCTTCTATTATAATGATGCAACATTTTGAAATAATGATGAATTCTAATTGAAATAAAATATACAAGCAAGTAATAATTGATTTCTACGTGGGTTTCAATTGAAACAACAAAGTAAACAAATTTAATTTACACCCTTCTCTTTCTCAAAATAATTTATCCTTTTAACCTGTCAAATGGATGGGGAAATTATTTTAATAACCAGCCCGGTTTTATGATCATGTTTGTCTCTTGTTGCATTGTCATCCAATATTCTAATTAATCTATTGCCTTTGCGATGTCCCATTTTCCCATAAAGTTAATGCATGATACTCCAAGGCCTATATTTATAAAAGCCTGTTAGCTTAGTTTCATGCCTTTTTTAATGATGTGGCTAGGAATTAACCCATAATGTTAGTTGCTAACTAGGGTTAATTTAACAGGTACCTAAACCAGCTAACCCTACCTAGTTGGTGACTATAGTAAACTGTTTGTTGCTCACTAAACCGTACACAATTAACTAAGCTACCGGGGTTGTATGAACATCTCTACCAGAAACAACACAGTGTGCCATAGTGTGAAGTGAACACACTGTGTTTCACATTGTGGACCACCGTTAACATTGGAACGTTATACAGTGTGAACACCGGCAACTCTGTGAACAAACTGTGACCACACTGTGAACACACTGTGAGTAAATTATATCTCCTCAGTGAATTTTAAATTGTCTGTGTTCACAGTGTGTAGAAGCGCTAACACTGCGTATCTCAGCAATTTCACAGTGTGTTAACAATGTGAGTTGGCTTTCACACTGTGAGAACAATCCAATTTAACACGGTGGTCCACACTGTGTTCACACTGTGGCACACTGTGTCCACACTGTGGCACACTGTGTTCACACTGTGGCACACTGTGTCCACACTGTGGCACACTGTGTTCACTGTGGTCCACACTGTGTTCACACTGTGGTCCACACTGTGTCCACACTGTGGCACACTGTGTTCACTGTGTTCCACACTGTGTTCACACTGTGGCACACTGTGTTCACACTGTGGCACACTGTGTCCACACTGCGGCACACTGTGTCCACACTGTGGCACACTGTGTTCACACTGTGGCACACTGTGTCAACACTGTGGCACACTGTGTCCACACTGTGGCACACTGTGTTCACTGTGGACCACACTGTGTTCACACTGTGGCACACTGTGTTCACTGTGGTCCACACTGTGTTCACACTGTGGCACACTGTGTCCACTGTGGTCCACACTGTGTTCACACTGTGGCACACTGTGTTCACTGTGGTCCACACTGTGTTCACACTGTGGCACACTGTGTTCACTGTGGTCCACACTGTGTCCACACTGTGGCACACTGTGTTCACTGTGGTCCACACTGTGTTCACACTGTGGCACACTGTGGCACACTGTGTCCACTGTGGTCCACACTGTGTTCACACTGTGGCACAATGTGTTCACTGTGGTCCACACTGTGTTCACACTGTGGCACACTGTGTCCACACTGTGGCACACTGTGTTCACTGTGGTCCACACTGTGTTCACACTGTGGCACACTGTGTTCACTGTGGTCCACACTGTGTTCACACTGTGGCACAATGTGTTCACTGTGGTCCACACTGTGTCCACACTGTGGCACACTGTGTTCACTGTGGTCCACACTGTGTCCACACTGTGGCACACTGTGTTCACTGTGGTCCACACTGCATGTTCACACTGTGGCACAATGTGTTCACTGTGGTCCACACTGTGTTCACACTGTGGCACACTGTGTCCACACTGTGGCACACTGTGTTCACTGTGGTCCACACTGTGTTCACACTGTGGCACACTGTGTTCACTGTGGTCCACACTGTGTTCACACTGTGGCACACTGTGGCACACTGTGTTCACTGTGGTCCACACTGTGTTCACACTGTGGCACACTGTGTTCACTGTGGTCCACACAGTGTTCACACTGTGGCACACTGTGTTCACTGTGGTCCACACTGTGTTCACACTGTGGCACACTGTGGCACACTGTGTTCGATCACACTGTGGCACACTTTGTTCTTTCTGATAGGGATGCGAGCCAGGTTTCCGTTAGTAAATGAGTATTCTGTTCACTTGTCATGCTTGTCATCTTACCTGTAATAGCTGCATATGCGCCTGTCATTCCAGTTATCATTATGGTTGCAATTAGATAAAGAAGCGCCATGCTCTTTGTAATGATGGTAATCATATTCAGTACTGTATAATGTATATAGTAGAGAGCGAGCGGCAGTTGACATTGGTGGCGGCAGATGCTCCGTTTCTGTGTCATGCGATAGTTGTTATGGGAACGCGACGCTGTTGTATTCATCCGATCTAAGTATAATTAGACAAATGAATATAAATTGAAACGAATGACACATTTCGGTTATTAGCCAATTGGTCATTTGCACTGTATTAATGGTGGCATTCAATTAATAATTTATGAGTTGCGTTGGACGTGGAACTAAGTTGAAACGATCAATCATATTATTATAATGTATTTAATACAATAACACAGATATATCGTCAAAATAAATCATGTACAAAAGTATAACGATTATGATTCATGTCAGAGGTGTAACAATACATTGTCAGGTTTATCCTTGTTTCGCAATCATGTACATTAGGCCTATGGTTTTACCAATAGTCCGTTTTTTTTAACACATACAATTTCATTTAGAACATTATTATAATGACTAATACTTCTCGGGCAGCTGTTGTACAAATTAAATACACTTAACGATATCGATGATGCAGAAGAAAAAGAGGACACCCAAACATGAAAGACTATTAAAGACCGAATGAGGGAGGACACAGAGGCGGCTGGTTGGTGTAACAGAGGAGAATGCATGTACCGGACAATGCTGAATATGGGTCAATGTATTTGAAATAGGGGGTAATGCAAACAAATGCAATTAACTGAACTGAAATGGAAACGTTAAATCCGTTGTCATCGCTATACATGGTGACCCTTACTTCATATAAGCCGACAAAAAAGAGATATTTATCGTGTGCATCGTGTGGTGTAAATACCACACAGTACAATCATGATACAATATTGTTTAAACATGCAATTAAACCTGTGTATAGTGACCACCAAAGGGGGTTTGGATAGGGTAGTCTCTTTAGGGAGATAGTCTTTACAGACAGGCTGTATAGACACATTATAGTTATGCTTTGCGATGCGAAACAAGTATTCACTACATAATGGTGGCTGTTTCAATACACGACACCAATACATGACATCCAACATGAACGACTTTAATCTATCAATAACAAAAAACAATTATTTATAGTATTATTGCACAGAAGAACGGGGCTTAACGATATCGATGATGCAGAAGAAAAAGAGGACACCCAAACATGAAAGACTATTAAAGACCGAAGAGGAGGTAGTGTACGTAATGAGGGAGGACACAGAGGCGGCTGGTTGGTGTAACAGAGGAGAATGCATGTACCGGACAATGCTGAATATGGGTCAATGTATTTGAAATAGGGGGTAATGCAAACAAATGCAATTAACTGAACTGAAATGGAAACGTTAAATCCGTTGTCATCGCTATACATGGTGACCCTTACTTCATATAAGCCGACAAAAAAGAGATATTTATCGTGTGCATCGTGTGGTGTAAATACCACACAGTACAATCATGATACAATATTGTTTAAACATGCAATTAAACCTGTGTATAGTGACCACCAAAGGGGGTTTGGATAGGGTAGTCTCTTTAGGGAGATAGTCTTTACAGACAGGCTGTATAGACACATTATAGTTATGCTTTGCGATGCGAAACAAGTATTCACTACATAATGGTGGCTGTTTCAATACACGACACCAATACATGACATCCAACATGAACGACTTTAATCTATCAATAACAAAAACAATTATTTATAGTATTATTGCACAGAAGAACGGGGCTTAACACGCTCTGAAAAGCAATTGGTTAATTTGATTGTACTGAGTATAGTAGATATTACAGTATTGACCATAATTATGCTGAAACCTTTTCAATAAAAAATGGACATTAAACAAATTGTATTTTCGCTTTGTTGGTTTTTGACGGCGACACATTGTAACGCACTGAGTCATTATTAATTGATATTGACTATGGGCGTGTCATAAATACGAACGGCGCGCGCTGTGGTCGTCGTCAATAATGAATTGCCAATTTGACGGCCGGGTATTATTTTACGAGAACAGCGTCCCGTCGTTACCATGGTTACTATGGATAACCATTCTACAGTTTCGCATTATGAAGTCAACCACCATTTTGCCTACCATGTTAAATGTTAACTGCAGGCAAACATTATTTATATTTGGCGGCCAACGAGCCTAATGTGGCCACCAAAATGGATGCCTTGCAGAGAAAATCAATGCGAGAACAGCGTCTCATTTTTACCTTGGTAACTATAGAGATTACAATTCTGCAGTTTCGCATTATGTAATCAATCACCATTTTACCTATACGATGTTTGATGTAAACTACAGTCAAACATATTTTATATCGGCCACTTGTCTATAGCAGCCAACCTGCCTATAGTAGTCACCCAGCGTGATGCCTTGCAGAGCTAAGAAAAGCAATGATACAGCGTCACATCGCTGCTATGGTTACCATGTATATCCATTTTGCAGTTTCACATTCTGTATATAGCAATCACCACTATGTCTACCATGCATGATTAATGTTACCTAGATTAACACATATTAGCGGCCGTCCGTCTATAGCAGCCAATTGCTGCTTACATTACTGTGGCCCACCAAAAGGGATTCCCTGCAGATAATAAACAGTGATGTCTGTAGAGGTCACCTGTCTACAGTGGACTATTTGCCAGTTTTGCCCTTAAATAAACAAGGGACGGACATTATTTTGTTGTTTGTTTTTGTTTCATAATGTTTATGATGTTGCTTGCAAGTTTTGGTATCCGTTGTTTATGTTATTAACTAAGCCTTATAATATGCGTTGTATATGTATCCACTTCATATTCGTTTTCATTTTAAACAACATAATACGCTCATAAAACATGACGCTAATTGTTTGCTATATTAAACGCAATGTTCACGAAATTCTTTTGCACGTATATAGGAGCCTGTTATGAAAACAGTTTAGGACATCTGTAATATGTCCGTAAATCAGACTTCGTGTCATCAAACATGTAGTGTACTCAGCATCAAATGAAATTGGACACGTATTTGAGTTGATATATTTCATATTTATTTGCGATGAAATGTACAATATCGTATATTAAACTCAAGGAAACTTAAACCTCTACAGGCGAAGTAAAGAATTTGTAAACAATCATTAACGCATGACCTGTCATACTAGTCAATAAAGCAATCGAATAGCAAGGCCTTTTGTTAAACAATGGCAACAACAAAGGTGGACATGAAATGTTAATAAACATGATACGTGTGTGGTATGATGCCATGATTGTGGACGAGTAAGAAGTTATATTATTTTGAATTTCTGTCATCGCCAAATTTGGAAAAATGCACATTGGGGTAAGGGTACAGGAACATCGACAAACTAGGCTGTATTTGTGACATGTTATTTGACTGTTTCATGTCTGCTCGGCAAGTTTGTCCAGCGTTACCAGAATATAGGGTATGCAGGAGCTGCTGCCTACAGCTAGATACCGCCCTAGCTATAATCTAATTTGTTTAGTATAGATGTGACATCGGTTTTGGAATATCGTCCACGGGATTAGATTTCTGGGGAAGGATTCATGTCACGATTAAATTAAAAGAAAAATCAATTATGTGGATTCGATAGGTTGTTACATTTAGATGAAATGAAAATACAGCTAGAGACCGTCATAGCTATTAACTGAGTGACCAAATGTGATATCGGTTTTAGAATATCGTTGGATAAGATTTTTCTTAGATGGATTCAGAACAAGATTCATGTAAATAATCAATTACGTGGATTTGATAGATTGTTACATTTGTGTAAAAAAAAAACAGAACAAAAACTCAACATGTTAACATCCGTTTCATGTGACCTTTCTCTTCACATATAAATCAAAAAAGTTCATACTATCAATTAAACATTTAGGACAGATAGTTCATGAATATCTCCTCTTTTTTTTTAAACAGACCTTGTTTTAGTTACCGTGAAAAGTCATGCATGAATGATTCCATCTGGATTATATACCAATATGGAAGAGGGTCACGTTCCCCTTTTGTTTGATGTACAATATAAATTATTTCATAGTAAACGTCTATATAGAAACGACATATTTCATTATTTTATCTCACAGAATTGCCCAGTTTATTTCCGTGCTGACTATATTTTGAAACGCGAATTACTTACATCATTGCAAGCTGGATATTAACGACCCATTACTTGGACAACAAAGCTAATTAAATCGCAAAGCCATTCGCGAATAAACTAAATTAACAGAGAGGTCGTTATTTCGAATGGTGCGCGTATTGCATTATTAATAGCGTTGGCGAGCCATTAACACAAAACCTTTACAGCAATTACGAAAACAAAACAAATTGTAATCGGATCGTGTTTCTCTATTTTGTTTTGATTAATTGTTGTGGTTTTATATGTTTGGCGCTAAATATTTCACTGATGCGTAAACGCTTGATGCAACTATGCTCGTCTGCTCCTCGTTCTTGTTCCAGTTTTAATACAATTTTAACAATAATAATAATATATCATTAGATAATGCTTGACTATCATTATGATTGTAGCACACACACTATGAATACAGGCAATCATAATTAGTATATATATTTAATATATATTCAGAATACTAACATAATCGTTATATTAATAATAATAACATTAACAATCATAATGATAATTATATTAATACAAATAATACTACTATTACTACTACTACTACTACTA
>JBAMJV010010150.1:0-119353 GCA_037951105.1 Echinarachnius parma
TAGCATCTCAATCTGTCCAGCTAGATTCAACAGTTGATATCCCCAAAATGGGTACTTGGCATAATTGGTCTTCGGCGATGTTCTTACTTCTTGGAATATTTCTGACGCTGGTTCCAGGACTCGTTCGAGGGATGTGCACTGCAGGAGGTAATGTTGTTCTCCATCAGATTGAGTCTCATACTCATCAAATTCACTTTTGTTATAATTCAATGTTATAAATTCGTACTTCACTTTTAGTTCAGTTCTAGTTTCGCGCAGTTCTGTTTAGTTTATTTCGTTTCTCACACAAAAAAATAGCATTGTACAAAACAAAACCATGTTTACATAATTTATGTAAAATTAAACAGCCGTACAATGAAAACTAGAATCATATACAATAAATAATACATTGGAAATGGAGGGATCCACTGAAAAGCAATGCTTGTGGATTGCGGGACCCCTCGAGTAATAATAAAGCAAATGAATCATAATTCATAAACAAGTCAAATAATACTTTACAAACGTACTTCTTTCTTTTTTAATTAACAATAAATTGCACATTTGAGTTGGAATTGCTTCCAGTAAACAGGTAAGGGTTAATACTAAAAACATATATAGGTGGGCCGACAGAGACTTCGGCGACCAGAGCAAAACAATACGACACAACACAACACAACGTGCATAGCACAGGTTAGCACAGGATGTCAAATACATCAAATAAAGAATGAATGAAAAGATGAAAAGTAACAGAACTGTTGACGCATACGGGTATAAGCGATAAAGGAGCGCTGAATACAGAAGAAAAAAAGAAAGAAATAAAATATAGAAGAAGACTTACATATAGATGATGACCTCTTATTGACAGAATAGGCATAATACAATATGAAACAGTACATAGGGAGACAACCATACTTCTCAATTTAATGGTTTTCGTACGATTGCAATAATAATATTGGTTTTCCCATCCATTTTAACACGTTTGTCATTCATTTGCATTAATTTGTACTTCAATTTCGCCCCGAGAAACCAACAGCCGGTAAATCACAACTTCGTCCATTATCAATCTAATTCGTCATTTGTCAATCAATGTCAAACACTTCGCATTCGAAACCGTCAATTGGCATTGGAATTATTGTTGCAAACTCTATAGAAAATGGGTCACCGTGTGATCCGCACAACGTCACATCAATACGATGATTATTATGATTGGAATGCAATTATACTAGATATTCAACAATACATCAGCATCAATATCAACGCATTATGAATTGAATTGAATTAGTGCATGTCGTTCCCATATGTACATGATTATATATGCTCGCGTTACTCAGTTATAAGGAAACACATGGAATAAAGTAGGTAACCGTTCATCAGAATTATATCACATTGATATAAGGTGATTTAATCCCATTATTGTTATACAAGATAAGGATAATGGCGTCTATTAAAGCCAGTATTGCATCCAAAATTAATCTCAAGTAAGAATAAGTTACAAGCAGAATTCACTTATGATTTCAAGGGATTTAGTAAAAATGTTGCCATTTGCACAAACCGACAAAGGGTATAGATAACATATAAGTCTGATTATGTTCACTGAGTGATGTTTGAAATGTGAATAATAAACCGAAACCATCATTATGGCCAAGCAATAAGCAAACTTGAAAAAAAAAAACTATTTCCTACCTCGTTGACATAGGTGTGTACACTTAACAAATTTAATCACTATAATTATACAATTAAATAACAAAGTGAACATTCGAACAACTATATCACTAGCATAACCATGACGATTAGTAAGATGGACACAGCAAAACATGATAGAACCACATGAGTTGCGAGTGAATTTGGTTGATTCGAACAAAATTACTAGAACCCTTTAACCATGGGCGTCGATCACGGGGGGATGGGGGATATATCCCCCCAATATTTGAGGTGGGGGGGGGGGGGGGGGGTGGCCTGTATTATCTTCCCCCAATATTTGGGATTCAAATACATATTAAAATATTAAAGTAAAGGGACATTGTCCCTATCATTCATTATGTGAAAGTTGGTACAATTAAACCACATTTTGAGAGTGCTAATCTGCACAAATCCAAAATCTTCTGGCGGCTATGCCCCCTGGACCCCCATCTCGCTATGCCCACTCGAATTTAGATACCTTCATATCTAACTATTTAATAGCTAAGTATGTTTCCTTATGTATTATAGTCATTATAGTCATTTGACCCTGTTCCTGTTACATGTATAGTAGTTTTATTCAGGAACTCTCGCCGCTATTGCTCACTTAAATTGAACTAACTATTTAATAGCTATAAACTATATTTCCTATTTGAATCAGGACAAACTTTTTGGTTATGCATACAAATTCAAAAGCTTCAGGGGGCTCCGCCCCCTGGACCCCCATTGTGATCCCAGGGTTCCATCAAAGTGCTTGCAATTTGCACTTTATAATCTTCAAACTTCTAAACAGCTCAATCAAAAAGCTTGTGCCCCCTATAACCCCCCCCCCCCCCCCCCCCCCCCCACCCGGCCCATCCGGTCATAAAATCCCGGCCACGCTGCTGGGTTGTTTATTCGCTCCCTCGCTGAAGATGGTCAAAATGACGTATTATCCCCCCCCCCCTCCCAATGGCGAGAAGAAATCGACGCCTATGCCTTTAACCCTTTAACCCTCTGAGGGGTATGTGACATAATGGTCGACAGACTCACTTTTCAAAAGCTCCCGTTTTTCTGCTGAGAATCTTTCTGATTTTCGCTCATCTTACTCCTTTTGCTTTTCTTAATGTCTGCAAATGTTTTTTTTGTTGAAATGATAGAATTTAGCAGTTGTCTTTTAAATATTTAGTTATTGCAAACTATTGTATTTTGCTTAACATTTGGATTTCTTCTACCCAACATTCATTGCACAATAATAGATGGGACTGAAGCTGCTAGCTGCACATTACTCCAATTATACTACACAGTAGTACTACACTACCATGACTACAGGAGTACAGCTTCACTGTATAGTATACAGGCCTTTATCTTAAAGGGATAGTTGAGTTCTGGTAAAGAGAGTACAGTTTTGGTCAAACTGAATTTTAGTAACCAAAACCTGCACCATAACATTACAAACTAATATATATATATATATATATATATATATTTAACACTCCACCATGCTTGAAAGGAATACAAAATTACAAATGACTATGTAAAAGGCCTGTTATCATTTAAAAGAGCCGTTAAAACTCAAGAGGGCGCTCTCTAAACCCTCATCGGTTTCAACCATTTTGGATAAAATATTGTGCATGTTGTGTTTTGTTGAAATAGTGATAAGATAGAGAAATAATTAACAACTATTTAAAAACCTCTTTTGTAAATTTAAAAAAAGAAATTATCGAATAACTGTGGGGCCCCACAATTATTACAAATGGTTATGTTTTTTTTGATATTTCAGCCATTTCTGAACCGATTTTGATCAAATAAAGTTTATTCTGTAAATAAAATTGTATGCTCTTTCGAATTCGACACTCAGTTTTTCAAAATCAAACAAACACAAATATGTTGTGTAGCGCCCTCTATACCAAAACTCAACTATCCCTTTAAGTGGGGCAGGACTTGGTTATAAATCATTCAACCCTTTTCTCTGTGAGTATGTTCCAGCCTATTGTCTTATGAAATTATGATCATCCTTCTTCATAACCAGCATTGGAACGTGAACTTATTATATAATAATTTTGCCTTTTTGCTTGCAATTGCTTCATTTATACTCATTCGAATGAAGTTGATAGTTGAATATGTGTCTTTGACATAGCTATTGATTGGTTAACTTTGTTTTGCACTGCATTGCTATTTGACTCTTCCTTAATCTTCATACATCAAATGTTGCCGTGGTCTTCAAGGCTGAACGTCACCATGGCGCCACCGAGAGTATCCTGCAATACTCCAAAATCAAAGCCACACCCTTTGTAATGATATTTTTCTTTATCATCAAGTCATCAACACAATCCACGTGATCTCAAGAACCAATCCTCAACTTGATCTTGCCAACTCCTCTCACCGCAACTCCAGTGTCACTGCCTTCTTCTCCTGTACACATCCTAACGATGTAGGAAATTGGATGCTTACACTTCGTTTTCTGGCAGATCAAAAATGTAGAAAAGAGTCTCCTATATTGCATTTCAATCAGCATCACCCGGTCTTCTAGCAATCCTCCTCTTTCTCGGCGGTCAAGTGGAGCTGATGACGTGGTCCAGGCCCAAATGACATGGTTCATGACTTCCCTTGTGCGATCTGTAACAACGGTGTTAACGACCATGACGCTGCACGTCTATGTGATAACTGTAACTTTTGGTGACACATCTCATGCGTTGGCATCTCTAAAGAATCCTATGAGGTACTCCAGAACCGTTTAAGAAGCTTCTCATGGATATGTTGCAGATGCGGCAGTGCAAATATTGAGTCTAGTTCAATATCGAGTGAAACTACACTGTTGCTCATAAAGGTGGAATATTTTTTTCTTTTTAGGTCGAACTTCAATGTACAATAAATGGTTGCGTGAATTTGCGCTAATTAATTAAGCCTTCCGTTTAGAGATTTGAAAGGCAGGACCTTTGTTGATTAGTCCCTTTCCCTCTCCAAAGCGTATGTCCAACGAATCATCATTATGTGTAATTTCTCAGAGTTGGCTGTAAAACTTTTAACCAAAATTGACACAGAGGCTCTCTAGGCCATACTCCGTCCAACGCCATCGGCTACACGCCAAACGATGTTTGTGCTCCACCAGGAAGGGGTGTCAACAAGCAATTGTCCACTATTTCGTTGGAACATCGCAGGTTACGGTCTGTAAATCCGCAGACGTCATCGAGAGGAGGGTCAATTAAAGCTACGGGAATCTTTAGGACGTCTACGATTGACCACCAGGATAGATGATCACCAATTGCTTAACTTGTGCCGTAGAAACCGGAAATGCCATAAAGGACTATGGAATCAACGCCTTTCGCCAAACTGTGCATCAGAGATCGCTCTAACATGGTCGCCGAGCAAGACACTCCAAACCACTCCAAACCACGCAACCGAGATTTACCGGACGTCCCTGGACTAGGGAGCCCAGAAGATTGCTACCTGGACACTAGTGATATGTCAGCTTAATGTGTCTCAAAGCGCTCGGAGCATAATTACCTTGGCTTTAATCAAGCGACAAAATCCACAATATTATTTTTTTTTTCTTTAGAAACTATGTGACTTTTCATTAAAGGGACTTAGTAACATTGCACAATCCTCCAAATCCAATTGGAACTCTATTGCCATGATTGCGGTTCCCTCATACCTAGGTAGGAAAGCCAGGTCATAGCAGCCTTCAATGGTGTTTGAATAGCCCCCTAAAAGTAAAACCATCGGGTTTGTGATAGTGATTAACAACGTACGGCACTTTCTGGTCTGGATTCCCACACTCACATGTACGGATATCTATCTTCTTCTTCTAATAATAATAATAATAATATCCATTTTTATATAGCGCAAGCATATCAAGGAATACATTCCTGCCAAGTCCAGTAACTGCACCTGGGTTGAGAGCATCAAATGTGGATAAAGTGTATTGCCGAAGGACACACGTGCCGCGACTGGGAATCGAACCCACGACCCTCGTATTGAAAGACGAAGGCCCAAACCAATATACCACGACACTGTAATGAATTAATATTGTTTACACTAAACGGTAGATTAACTACCAAAATCAACGATGTAACAATTGGCTTTCGTTTCAAGACGGTAGCCAGCTCCCATCCTCACCTGTACTTGGTGCATGTACCAACATAACGATGCTTGTAGATCTCCGCGCATGCACAAACCGAAACATCTTTACGTTGTGATGTTCTGTGTTTAATTACGGTACTCAACCGACATACAATGAAATAGCGTCTATGTCCAAAACTGGACAAAGAGAGTTAGATTGCCTTGCAAATGTGTGTATTGATGTGTACTTATGATTATTATTGTGTTTATCGTTTCATTATTGTTAAACACAGGCATAATTATATTTCTAATAATATGACCAAGTTATTATTGTTGTTGCTATTTTTATTATATGTATCATATTTTTCCATCAAATAGTTCAACCAAATCTGACTTGCATATCGCAACTCGAAACGTCCGGTAACTACCCCAACATCTTCTTCGGTTTGGATCAATACGCCACGCCACCCCACTTCACACGCATCCCGGGCCAGAACTCCTCGTCCTACATGTACGAGCCATCTGTTGGTCGTCCCCCTATCGGATCCCTGTTCCCACCCGGGCTAACTGAAGTCACTTTCACGGTGGAGGATATCTGTGACAATACCGCCTCGTGCAGATTCAATGTATCCAACCCATGTGAGTAGGCTCTTCCAACGTTGTTTATATACAAGCTCCAAACGCAGAGCAAATTGGAATATCATAAACAAACTATTTCTAAAGTCGGAAAGGCCGAGCTGTAGCGATCCTGCGTATTGTGATCGAGAAAAGGCATGTCGTTTGTTTGATTTATGTGTCATTTGGTTTGAAACAAAGAGTAAGAAATTGCCAAAAGCCTTAATCTCCGGAGGCTCCGTCCCCTGTCCCCTCTACTTGGGCCCTAACAAAGTCGGCAATCAGCCTGCTCTCGACTCGCATACGGTAATGCACGTAAAGGAACTGCCCGTCAAAACTCAATCCAAATTAAATAGATTCAACATGTTACCCTTTTTTGAACACAAAGCCTGGGAGTTCTAAATTGCTGAAGTCTAAACGGTTCATTGGGGCTCGATCCTCTAGGCCATATCAATGGCTTTGTAGTACAGGACTGTGCATCTGGACACACCATATGCAAGGCTCCTCGCTACCGCATCGCCATGCACGCTATATACACACCCATACAAGATACCTTTTAAACCCCATCTTGAGTGCAAACTAAAAAACAGCTTCAACCCCCCCCCCTTTACAAAATTTAAGTGGTCTCCTCGAGGCCACATTTTAGTGGTCTCGACCATCATAACCAATGGTCTAGGCCCCCGAAAACCAAGTGGTCTTGGTCTCGGCCTCGAAATTTGTAGGAGGATCTCGCTCTCGGCATCCACAAATCTTCACCCACAATCCCCCCTCTCAGAAGATTTTGACGGACACCCCCCCCCTCAAAAAATATTCACCAAAAGCCCCCCCCCCCCCTCTCCCTCGAACAATCTTCACCGATACCCCCCCCCCCCTCCTCCCCCTAAACAAATCCTCACCGATACCTCGCCCTCAACAAATGTTGACGGACACCCCCCTCCAAACAATTTCGACGGACACCCCGCTCCTCAAAAAATCTTCACCAACACCCCCCCCCCCCTCGAAAAATCTTCAAATCTTCACCGACACCCCCACTAGAAAAATTTTCATCGACACCCACCCCCTCAAAAAATCTTCACCAAAATCCCGCGCCCCCCCCCCTCCCCCCCCCCCTCCTCCTCGGAAAATCTTTATCGACAGCCCCTCCCCCCTCGAAAATTCTTCGCCGACAACCCCCCCCCCCCCCCCACCCCGTAGACAATTTTGGATGACGAAATAATCCCCTCCCCCTTGAACAAATTCTGCGTTCGCCACTGCATCGATTATATAACATCGATAACAATACCAAGGTAATTGTGTGACACATAGGGAAATAGCTATTATTAACAAAAACAAATCATTTTACCGTTTTCTCACCCTCCTGTAATAACTTTTTACAATAGTTCAACATTCCTATACATCTACAATAAATTACAAAAGGAAAATTGTCTGCATGTTCGACAGTCTCGTTAAAAGCCAATTAACCCATATTTTGTAACTCCGGTTTATATTCCCATTCCCTCGCGAAATCGTTTGGAGGACAGCAATCCAAGATCCAAGACAATCTCCCTTTTTCTCTTTCTAGCGACTAGGCTGCCGGTAGTCTGTCCTGAATTCGGCGGTACCGTCCCGACCGACGCCGATAGCGCCACACACACCTTCACCACTCCAACCTTCGGAGCGGGCAATGTGCAACTCTTTCCTTTCATCAACACGTATTATTACCAAGGTAACCTGACTGTCGACATCAGCGTCGCAGGAGAGCCAAATCTGGGAGTAGGAACGCACACTATAACAACAATCATCGCGGATGACGTACTGAACCAAACGTGCCCATCAACCCTCATTGTTAAAGGTACTTGCCGTACATAAATACCAATTTCATCCCAAATTAATAACGATGGAAGTGCATGTGATGTACATTAATTAGTCTGGTGGCCAGATTTAAATAAAATGGATGAGGGAGTTCTGAATTGTAGGGGTTGGAGACAAGAAATTTCTGAAAGAATGCACTCTAGAGTTCAGGAATTTGCTTGTCTCCAGAATTGAAAATTGGTTTCCTGGGAGATATATGGTTGCCATGGTAACCACTTCCTTTTTTTTTTTTTTAGACAATTGCAATATTTCGAAAATTTATTTTGTAAAAGCCATGACGAGTGAATTTTCTTGCAAAAAAGATGTTTTCAGATGTGGGGAAGATGCTCTAAAATGATAAGAGACTTTCATTGCGCAAGATCATCAGTAAAGGTCAAAGTTCACAGGTCAAAGTACAAAAAATTATGGAAAAAATCATGTTTTTGGCATTATACTGATATCTTTCATGTTCAAATAAATGCGAACAATTGAAACTGCTGGAAACAAATAGTTATGGATAGAATATATTTTTACAATAACAAATCTGTATTTTATGTCATCTAGAACCATTCAACAAGGGAGATGTTTACGGTAACCATGTAAATGCCCCGATGAAGTGCAATATGCACACATTATTCCAGATATTCCACTAACTATAGTATACGTGTTTGTAGCACTGTATACATTTTGCATGGAGTTATAAATATTAGTTTATAATGTTACTGTCCAAGTTTGGTTATTAAAGTTCAGTCTTACCAAAACTATACTACCCCTTTAAATAAGAGCCGAATCTGGGAGTAGGAACACACATTATAACAACAGTCGTTGATGATGATGATGCGCTGAGCAAAAAAATGCACCTCAAAATGTGTTACGCTTATTGCTGACGGTAAGAAAGAAAAAAACATCACTCAACCTTGTTTGATTCAATTTATTCCTGAAAATGTCGCGTTTTAATCTAAATGTAATCTCATCCGCGGGATTAATGTTCCAATTGTACACCCAAAATGATGATTTGATTGGTGTAAGGAACGATACTGATCAATATCACTAAAGTTACATAAAAACAATCCGAACTATTTTTTTGTTCAGAATGTCCAGACCACCGGTAAACTATAAACACTACAAATGTATTTGAATAACAGGACAAGGTAGTCTTGAAATAAGTTCCCGGTGCAATATAAATCATTTTAGCACCAGTCATATCGTCATCTTCCGAAGGTCTCGTCTTGATCTAAAACACTAATTTGTATTGTGTTAACACGTATACTTTATCCAGACAAACAGCAACCAACAATAACCTGCACCGACCTGACCACCACAGATGTAAATGATGACTTGCTCAGTGCAGTTGCTGCTTCCGACAACGCCGACGCTTCCCCGACTATCACGTTCAGTGTGAACCCGCCCTTCACCCCAGGCACGCCTGTCACTGTGACCGCCACCGCTACCGACGCCTCTGGAAACAGCGCATCCTGCTCCTTCAACCTGACCGTCGAAGGTGAGACACCAACCTTTTTATGACTTAAAAGCACGTTAAGAGGATTTTAAATCATCTCGGCATAATAGACCGCTTCTGTAATGTATGCAAATAATATGCGTATGACGTAATACTCCCCGTTGGCAAGCTTAACAATAGTAACTAGGTCCGGCAAGCTAAGTTTGCCGGAGCTTGCCGGACCTAGTTACTATTGTTAAGCTTGCCAACGGGGAGTCTGACGTCATACGCATATTATTTGCATACATTACAGAAGCGGTCTATTGACCCGCATGTTTATCTGCAACTTGTTAATTTGCTTGGATGCTTGATGATGATGATGATGATGATGATGATGATGATGATGATGATGATGATGATGATGATGATGATGATGAAGAAGAATCGCCTGTGCATCGACTTGACCGCCGATAACCACTGCTGACCTCAAGCACCCGGCATCTAGACCGCCAATTACCAATAATGATTCTTTTCAATTTCTTGTCAATCAATTAAGTCCTAAGAATCAGTTTCTTTTGCATTTCATCCGCGGTATATGGGGTGATGTTGTGTTTTGCCTAACTTGTCATATATACGTAGTACATGTACGCCTTATTTAGACAGTTGGTGTTACAAATTAGTACTCATCCTGTCATGGATCTCTACGCATCTCGTCCCGACCACCCCACCCCCACCCCAAATGGAAAAATCCTAGCTACGCCGCTGCGCAGTTCCTTTGTTAAATATTTCCCTAGAAAAAGGTGTTTGTAGGCACAGGCGTCGATTTCTTCTCGCCATCGGGAGGGATGATACGTCATTTCGACCATTTTTTTAAATTCTGTTTTATTTGAGCAGATTAACACTGTCAAGATATGGTTTAAAGAAACTATCGTATCAACTTTTTACATAATGAATGACAGGGGGCAATTTCCCTTAATCGTAATGTTATTCTATATTCCTGAACCACAACAAAACTATGGTGGTGGGGGGGGGGGGGGGGGGGTAATATTACAGGCCATCCCCCGCACCTCATCTTTTGATTTTTATTTTTTTAAACAATTTAAATTAAATTTGGATACAAGATCATTGCTGCCAAACCCCTAAAGACACCACACACCTCTCCGCCTCTTCTTGAATATTTCCCCCGAAAAAAGTATTTTTAAAAAAAGGCATGGAATAAAATTGTGTTTTTAACCCGTTTGGCTTTAGCTGGAGTTGGAACACAGTGCTACGTTTGTGGAGCATATCCAGCTGTCTGTGGTGCGAACTGGGAATCAGTCACAGCGGAATGTGAACATGGATGCGCGGCAAGTTAATTCATAAATGTTTATGCACAAAAACGAGAAGATGTTTGTGATTAAACACAACAGAGGAACAGTTAAAATTATTAGAAGATCGTCAACATGCAATTGTATATGATGTCATATAAAAGTCAATATTTTGTGTAATATTTGTTTTTCAAATTACGAAAGTGGCGTTGTTCGTTTTTTGCTTTCCAATCCTAAATGATGTAAACAAGAAAGCACGTTTGAAAACCAAAGAAAATCATTGGTCGTGTGAAAAAATGATCGTTCGAACAATTTGTGTAAAAATTATCACCACCATCATTATCAACGTTATCATCATCATCATCATCACCATCATTACCATCACGACCATCATCACCGTCATCATCATCATTATCATCGTTTTAAGTATGATCATCATCTTTTCCTTCTTTTCTATCACATTCATCATCACCATCAATATCATCATCAGCAAGCATAATTATCACCACCATCATTATCAACGTTATCATCATCATCATCATCACCATCATTACCATCACGACCATCATCACCGTCATCATCATCATTATCATCGTTTTAAGTATGATCATCGTTTTAAGTATGATCATCATCTTTTCCTTCTTTTCTATCACATTCATCATCACCATCAATATCATCATCAGCAAGCATAATTATCACCACATCATTATCAACGTTATCATCATCATCATCATCATCGTCTCCCTCTTTTCTATCACACGCATCATCACCATCAACTTCATCATCAGCAAGCATCCATCAACTTTATTATTCAACTTAATTTGCGTACATTATGTCATTTCGTATAATTATTATGATTACTCTAAATATTTGTTTGTTTCCTTTACTTACAGAAAGGCGTCAAGTCAGCAGGGGAAACATGGGAAACCGGTAGGTGGTGCCATGACCCATCCAGAGATGACTATTGTGAACAGTGTCGAGATAACGGAGATTGCTACTACTGTTGTACATCGGACCTTTGCAACTCTGCCGTGGTAGCGAGTGCACGCCATGGCTACGTTGCCATTGTAGTTGCGGGAGCTGCCATGTTGACTTCTCGATTCTTTTAAAGACATCGCGTGGTCTCATGATACAGGGTACATCCTGATTATAACTGAAAACGCCTACCTCCCCCCTACCCCCCAAACAAAAAAATGGGGGCTAATCGACTATGATTTAACCCAAATCCTGTGGGTGCTATACCAGTGCTTAATGAATACTGCGCTAGAATCCCTAATATGATGGCGATACTTTCCAGAAACCTTGTCATGTGATTTTATAATGTCCCAATTCCAACATGCACGATTGATAAAAATAGTATTGTCTTGTATGTATTGTGTCACACGAAGTGCCACGTACGAGCACGTGTCAAGTCCCCTCTGCTTCTTGATAGCCACTGGATACAGAAACTTGCAAAGAAATGAGAGTGACACATAACAGAATAGACCGCTTCTGTAATGTATGCAAATAATATGCGTATGACGTCAGACTCCCCGTTGGCAAGCTTATCAATAGTAACTAGGTCCGGCAAGCTCCGGAAAACTTAGCTTGCCGGACCTAGTTACTATTGTTAAGCTTGCCAACGGGGAGTCTTACTTCATACGCATATTATTAATATACATTACAGAAGCGGTCTATTGGCGTAAAACATGGCTAATGCTACAGTCACAAATGGTCCGATTTGGGCTACGGCGCCCGTACGATGCCACTTTTAGGTGAAATCTTGCGGGAATCTTGCGGCGCTCGCACGGGTGCCGTGGCTATCGTACGGTCGCCGTTGCATTTTTCCTCGCCGTACGATGTCAAAAATTTGTTTAACGCGGAGTTATAACAAAAAATGCATCGTACGATTTTTTTACTTGCCGTAAGCCCGTAGACACAGCGTAGAGAGCATCACACGGGCACCACAAGGGCATCGCACGGGCACAGCACGGACACCGCAGCCTTTTTTTCGAATATCGTACGATTTTGAGACAGAAAATTTGGCCACTCAAATCGTACGGGTACCGTGGAGTCACCGTAAGAGTACCGTAAGGCACCCGTACGGGCTCTTAGTGTGTGTTCACGGGGGCCATGCGATTTATGTTTTATTTTAAGACAAAGGTCATCGTACGGGGCCCGGAGAGTATGTGACTGCTACTCTAAAATACCACAGACATCGTACGATATCACGATTTCCCAAAATCGTAGAAAATCCGCCGTAGGGAGAAAAATCGTACGGCGCCCGGACCATTTGTGACTGTAGCATACCCTTAGCATAAAGAAGCTTATCCCAGATCATTATATCCTCACCCCCTTCCGCAACCCCCCCCCCCCCCTCCTGCCCCCTGCGGACGTTTTTACTCATGTCCTTACTAACCCTAACCTAACCCTAACCCATGTATGTTGAGTTTAGGACGGAAATAAGACACATTTATGTTCTACATTTTTTTCAAAATCTGTGACCATGAAATAAAGCATTGAGAAGCGGAGAATTGTCAAATCTGAACACTTCAATCATAAATATCTGTATAACGAAATAGAAATGCGAAAGCAGAAAACCGGAACCCGTTGGTAATACGGTTACAGCAAGTTATGTGAGAACTGCTGGAGTTCTAAGTATGTAAGTTTTGTGGAGTTTGACATTCTTACTAGATCCATTAAGCATGTTAAGTTACTTGTCTTGAATTTCCCGCAAATATTTCAAGGATTGTTGAGTGGTTTTGAAGTGTTATCATCAAACGATTTATTTGCTGTTTTTTAATAAATGTTTTAAATATACTTTAAAAGATATTATGTGTGTGTGTGCGTTTTTTTTGTTTTGTTGGGGGGGGGGGGGGGATTTCATTGCAATGTTTGTTTTATACCTATGAAATGCCAAATAAACAATAGTTATACTAGTAATACTGAGAATTCGCGCAAAATTGTTCATTGTTCATATAATATAACAGTCTATTCATATGTTTTTTTTCATTTTATATTGCCTTTATCTGGTAAAATCATGATTTGTTTTCCTACAGTTGGATAAAATAATATTCTCTTTAATAAAACACAGTTTAAGTAAAGATTTAAGAAATCAAAATTTACTCTTCACATATATAACATATATAACATATATATAACAGTCTATTCATATGTTTTTTTCATTTTATATTGCCTTTATCTGGTAAAATCATGATTTTTTTTCCTACAGTTGGATAAAATAATATTCTCTTTAATAAAACACAGTTTAAGTAAAGATTTAAGAAATCAAAATTTACTCTTCACATCTAAAAAAAAGACAAAATTACTTTAAAGTTTCGTGATCGTGATGGTAATTATTTGTTATAATTTACTTATACTCTCACAAGAAATGTCAGAAATCAACAAGCATGTTTACAGAAAATACATCCATGTTATAATTATAGGCTATTATAACAGATACACAAATATATGAGATGAACTTACATTATACTCCAGTAAAATGAGAATTTTCGTACAAATAAGGTACAGTAATACATAAAATACGCACAGAGACTCCATTTATATCATACAAATTGCTTAGTGACATCGGTGTGACACAACCAACATCTAACAATTCACGTTTAACATCAGATAAATGGATTTACTTTATTTTATACAATACTAAATAAAGGAAAGTATTTGGTCAATGACATACAATTCGCTAGTTATTCGTACGTTTTGTATTGAGCGATGAATTCACACTATATTTGGCGATAGATTAAAATACTTAGTGCATAATGATATTCTGATAGTGACATATTTACTTTGTCATTACACTATAAGATAAAGGACAAACGTATATTCATCCAAACCTAATTGTAGTTCAATAATATTTACAAATAATCAAGTCATCATGCAGGATTTGACGTTATGATTATTGTATTTGTCTACAACCAAAGACTCCATTGAAATGATCAGAGCCCCGTTGCAGAAAGAGATACAATCGATTGTAAGTCAGATCATGTGTTCTAAATGCGCAAATCTGATCGGTTAAAACGAGCAAATTTTCTGATTTAAAATTAATTGTAACTTACAATCGATTGAATCTCTTTTTTGCAACGGGGCCCTAATGTATATATAGGTTTTCCCGCTCAATTTTACACTTTTTTCAATCGAATTCATTAAGGGTCATTCAAATTCACGCATTACCGCGTAATCGTTGGTATCGGTCTTCCAAATTCCGAACAAGTGCAAGCGAATTCATGCATACGCATAAGCTTTCGTGAATAGACACAGAAGTTCATTTATGGGTATTCGAATTCGCGAATGTGCAGCCAACTGTCAACTGCCCTTTTGCGAATTCGAATGACCATTGATGAAAAGGTATGCTCTTTGTGCATATTCACTTGCTCCTACGTGATTTTGAACGACTATTTACGAATTCGAATGCTGCTTTGACACGGCGATCGCAAATCGCGCGAATTCGTTTGCTCTTTTTATCAATTCGAATCACACAATCGCAAAATTGAGCGGGAAAACCTATATTATTTTCTTCATTATAATACAAATCAACAACATTTTTCAGATCACTATAGTCATAAATATTACTCGCTTTGAAATTCAACCTGTCTTTATTTCGCTAGAAATATTCGACAGTGACACTGACTCGGTTCGTGTTTCCCGCTTGCTATCAAAGGAGGTCGTCTTCCCCGAAGTGGACGTCGACTCTGAGGTCGATGGCCCACACAGACATGCGTCTCGCCAGACGCGCAAGCCTTTCTTGGTACAGACGAAGGCGATAAAGATGTAGACCCCCTGCAGAGAGTTGAGGACGATGAATACGTACCAGAGAGCCGTGACGTCAGCGAGTGCGGCTATGAAACCAAAAATCCAGGTGAAACCAAGCAGAGTAGACATCTGCATGGTCGAAAACATAAACATAGAACGAGCTCTACATTTACATACATTAATTCAATATCTTTGAATTATATTTATTGTAATAATAGGGTCGTGAACTCCATATCAGAGTTGTGAATTCTGACGAGAAAAAAAATGATATTACAAGATATTAGAAATCTATGATCAATCCATGCTAAATATATAAGTTTACAAAAAAGTGAAATTTACTTTATGTGTGATACAGATATTTCCCGACTATGATAATATCTTCTCTCAAAATAACATGCACATCAAATTGTTTTTAATGTCCGTTTGTTACAAATCACGAAAATTAGTAATTTTGGCGCTGACATGCAAAGACAAAAGGTCACGTGATTTCTTAGGGTCAATCTTTGCAAATTTAGTTTTAAAAGATGCGCAAGACTCGAAAAAAGTCACGAAGCGGCGAGGAGTCATCGGGGGAGCAAAAGGGTCACTCCCATGCCGACTGGCGACATGACTTGCTACGCGCCCGCGCCAACAAAACAAGCGTCGAAAGGGTATCATTTTCAACTATACGGAGTCGTCAAAGTTTTCCCTAAAGAGGGCTGGTTTTCAGCACTCATACAAAAAATCACAAAAAGGGTACCATTTCAGGTGCATTTTGCGCCATTTAGGGTAGTTTTTCCAGCATTATGCCATTTAGGGGTGTAAAATTACGAAGGTGCGATACGCCGTTCAGGGTCCATTTTAGAGCTTGATGGACACAGGTGGGTAGCACATTTGTTTGAGAGTGACCCCCCGTGGGGGGGGGGGGGGATAATGACCCCGGACTATAAGGGTTATATGATAATAATTGTATGAGGTACATTGAAATTTTCGATGCATGCATCAGATAATTTTGGTTATTACCTTGATAAATATCAGAAGTTCTTCCCTCAGCAATGATTCGTTGAATTTCTTCGCCACATTCATCCGGACTCGATGAAGTCCTATGACCACCATGACGAACAGAACAGTATTGAAAAGTATCAAGACAGCGACGGGGATGCCAAAGACATAGAGGTTGGCCAGGCCATCACCTATCCAGCATGCCGAATGTCCATATGACAGGTTAAAGTTCGGAATATCCACCTGACCAAAATAGATGCCAATGCAAGGGATGACGATCAATAAAGGGAATCCCCAGGCAAATGAGAGGAACTTAGCCAGAACCCTGGTGCCTTCGTCCGCAGTTCCAATGGTTACTGTAACACCAAAGCGCCTATGCAGATCAACGGCGAGGGAGGTTGAATGAGAAAAGACAGAGATCCACATAAAATGCCCAAGGATGGCTACAGACACACAAGCCTCGGGGGTATAAGAAGCAGGAACCATAAGTAGAAAGAATAGTTGCGCCAAGATCAAAGAGAGACACAAACTTATGATCAAGAAGTTTGAAGTTGACTTTCTGAGTCGACTGAACTGGATGTAAGTCATGAGCGTTAAACACAGCGCCACTATGGACAGGCACAAACCAATGACTGTGAGAAGAGATTGGGCCGGGGAGAAATTAAGGAAACTGAGAGAAGACTCTCCTCCTCCAAGGAGCGAAGAGCAGATGTAAATGGTTTGGTTATCAAAGTAGACAAATTGGTCGTACGCTAGAGTCAGATTATAGGGTAGGAACACTAAATCTCCCTTAGGTAGGCGCTCAAACAGAGATGCGTTCATGGCCACCAATGGACAGGTAATCCGAGGACACACGTGAAGGGATTCATACTTTGCATACGAATCTGAATCTTCCATCACATATCGGAGAGTGTAGAGTGAATTAGTCAAGTCATGTGTCTTGTTGTCAGCAGCCTTGAACCAGAGTCCGAAGTCATCATCAAAGAAACCTTCAATGCCCTCGAGCGAGACTAGCCCGGACGGACAATTAACCTCAATGTCTGTGCAACCCAATATTATTTCAAATGCCGATATATTGCAAGTGAAATTGTTGAAGGTATTGGCGTTTTCTTCCAGGGAAGGGAAGATTTCTTCGTAAGACGTGAATGGAATCTTGGTCTTCAGGTCAATGAAACCCAGAACATCTAACGATTGAAGGCATGATTCATTCAGCAGTATAATTGTATTTACTTTAGATGACGTTGTGTTTATACGCAGCTCTAGGGGTTTTATGAACTTTGATATCAGTTCGTTTGCAATCGATGAACTTGGCTGACATCGCTGAGTGTCTACTACCATCGTTATCAAGCAATCAATGTGGACTGACGTTGGGACGATGCTACTATTGAAACACATGCCTTGCGACGATTGTTGAATACATGCTCTGTTGGTCAGACTATATCCCGTTGCACACGTCAGATTGACACACTTCAGAGTGAACGGATCTAACACCTCATGATCCTCGCAAGGAACTACAGAGTCGTCACTATCGTCTGACATCCACTGGGTGTTCAGTCCTTCCACTGATTTAAAATCAAAGAGAACAGAAATTGGAAAAGTTCCATGTGGGGGCGATGGACGCAAGATTGGACCCACGGTGGATATGCGTTCTGGACATCGAATAGATTCGATATCTCTGTACATTTCAATCAATGTTCTGTTATACAGATTGGAATGATAGCAATATAAACAATGTGGATTTTTGAAAGTAGATCCATCCAATATCCCAGTGTATGAATCGCAAGCTCCTGCCAACGAAGGATCCGTCCCTGCTTCACAAGAATCGACTGAAACCAGCCCATTGCATTTGCGCGCTGCAGTTGGTGTGGATGAGGATGATTCCAGTTCCCAACCCCAACAGGTTTCCATCGCAAGTCTCATCTGAGTAACCGTGTAGCCGTCACTGGCTGACACGTTTTGAAGTCCTCCATCATGGCATTGTGCCTTAAACCCCCAAGGGCGTACCTCTCCGAGGTCTCGGTTGTTGCACATGGCGCAGTAGACATTCTTGAAACTGAAGCTGTCAAGATGTATCACATGGAGGACGGTCAGCGGATCGTCGACAGACGAGGTGTCTTCGCACTTGCTTAAGATATTAAGCCGGTCAACCCAATCCTGGCTGCATTTAGCCACCATTCTATACTGAGAAGTATCATCCGAGAGCTTCCCACCGCCTCTGTTAGGAGGAATGCAAGACAGTTGCTTGGAATTGATTCCATCTACTGCCCTCTTGAATGTATCAGACGGGAGAATTGTGTCGCAGGTCAGGAAGTAGTCGATACAGCAATCCGCGTAGAAGTAACACACTGGATCGCAGTTGCAGGTGACATCCTGCCTGTCAGGGGCCGCTGCTGAGCATCCCGCAGTAAGATTGACGTTACACAACCCATTAGGGGGGCACACGGGTACCGACCATCCATTCACTGTGTAGTTCACGAAGCTCGCTCTGCCAACGACTGCAATTAGGAGATAAGCAGATCAAAATTTTTTTTTTTTTTTACATGTGTTGCCTCTGCTGAATGTTTTTGGATAAAGCTCAATTTGTGTTGGACAGATCATTCCAGGCACAATGACGAACATTAGAAGGGTCTTATTGTATGTTATGTTTACAATCCTTGTCTCTTCTTTATGTTTTGGGTTCTTCACAGTTCACATTGGAAACGTTACATGTAGGCCTACACAAGTTATTGATTGTATAATACAGGACATATTCAGCTATAAGATATTGGCATTATTTGAATAATTGTATAACTGATACAAAGTTTTAACACAATCGTTCTTTCTTCTTTATAACTTGATTGGAGATTAAAGAGTTCATTTAAGTTAGTTATTATAGGTTTTCCCGGTTAATTTTGTTATTTTCTCATGCAATTTCCTATCAGCCGCATTCAATTTCATCTAATCCGCACTTGGATCGACATATCGTCATTCAAATTCGTTTTTAGTCATTCTTATTAACTAACAGAGCAACCAATTTTACACTTGCGTCATTCCAATGTAAACGATCGGTGCTCATTTTCGTTAATGGTCATTCAAATTCATCTCCAGCAGTCTCCGGTCTCATTTCGATCATGCAAATTCGCGCATGGGCAAACAAGTTCATTATATTGGCATTCAAATTTAACATGTGCAGTGGACATGTTAGGATATGTAACATCATGGTATATACTATATAGTACAGTTATTAAAGAAAACATGATGGAAATAAAGATACAAATTATGAAAAAAGATGATGATACAATAAAGATCCCATGATGACAAATAAGAAAATGTGATGAAAATAAAGATTAAAATCATAAACTAAATATCGCATGATGATAAAGTTAAGACAAAATGATGAACGAATTAATGTACAAATAAGAAAATACAGATTAAATTATTGATTAAACATGCAAACAAATCTAGACTAATGTGACTGAGGAATATCGATAAGTGAAGATTAAATGTTGAAAAGTATATCTGAAAAAGGGAAGATATAGCACGATGAAATGGTTGAGACTATGTAAGAAAAAAAAACAGTGATGATGATATAACATTATATAAATCAAAGTCGATGTGTGTGTTTGTATGTGTGCGCGTGTGTGTATGTGTGCATATGTATGTGGTTGTATACATACATGTATAAACAGTATGTTTATTTGTTAATACGTATGGATGTTGTTTGTGTAACTTAAATTGAATGAACATGTCTGGAAATTGGTCACCCATAAACAAAATTGAATGCACGAACAAGCGATTGCTCAGCTTACCGTATTAAATTGAATGCCCATTTGTTGAAAAATTACGCCCAATGATGAAATCGAATGCCCATTTGCGAATTTGAATGCACGGAATATGAATTTGAATGACCAGAGCGACTCCTCCACGGCAACTACACGAATTTGAATGCACATAAACGAATTTGGGCGCGTAAAGTAGGAAATTGGCCGGAAAAACCTATATTAATATGATTTCTTATTTCGGTAATAAAAAAAACAACATATGAATAGTACTGCCGTGTCTGCTGATCATTTGGAAATGTATCGACTCAAAGAAAATTGAGAAACGGTTATTAAAAAAAAAATCCACGAGCATCAAGCAATTTTATAGGTGACAGAGTATTAGGCATTGGCAACTGTCCATCTCATGTAGATTTACACAGGATTGACACAAATATTCGGGGTCTGCTCGCTATGAACGAGGAACGCTATTTATGAGGGTTAACTTGTCATAAGGACCGCAATTCATGAATTTGTTTAAAAGGTTCACTAATCATTAAGGGTTGCTATTCATAAGCTAAGAAAATTGTCGCTATTCATAATTTAATGAATGATCACTATTCATTGTTCACATTGATCGTCACTATTAATAAAACCAAATCATAGTCGCTATTCATATTAGGACATCAGGGTCGCTATTCATAATGTAATAAGAGGGTCGCCTGTTATCGGTTTATGATTCATTTTGAGGTGATTTCATGTGTCATTTCAAATCTAGGTTTTCCAATCCATTTTAACATTTGTTGTCATTTAATCGACGTATACATTTGTGCTTTAATTTCGTCCCGAGAAGCCGAGAATGTGCCAATGCCATCTTCAATTTCTTCTATGTTGACCAATTTCACAAAAAGTCCATTCAATCAGTCATTTGTCACACATAATCGTCACACATAATCGTTCAGTACCATTCAAGTTCGTCAATCACATACCGTATGTGTTCAGCAATTGTGACCGACGAATTTGAATTGTAATCGACGAAAATGCGTGACGAACAACTAAATTTAATGGACTTTTTTGAAATTGGTCGACTACAGACGAAATTGAAGTTGGCATTGGCACGTTCTCAACTTCTCGGGACAAAATTGAAATATAAAAGTGTTAGAATCAGCGGGAAATGGGGAGGGGGGGGGGGAACCTAAATTTAACTTGTTTTTTCATTACCTCACAAATAAACTAATTTTGAACCGCCATCTATACTAAACCAAATCTGCACTCTCCCTGCATTACTATAATTATATGAAAATAAGACAATCTCATAAACATTAAGAAGGACAACGCAAATAATAGTTCTGGATAATAAGATCGGTATTAAAGGGAAAGTACATTTTCGTTTTAGAGGGCGCTTCAAGCCTTCAACAAATCATTTTGTTGTGACATGTAATGAAAAACTTAGTGTAAAACCTGAAAAAGCAAACATTTTACAGACAAAATAATTTTTGTTTGGTCTACATCAGAAACAGCCGAAATATCATACAAATATTTGATTAGAATAAATGTTGAGGACCAGCATTTGTTCAATATACAAAATTATTTAAAAATCTACAAGTTAAAAAAACAAAAAAAACAAGTGGCTTAAAATTTGGTTAAAAGATACCGCTATCGATTTTAAAATTTTTTTTTTAGCCAAACATCAAATGCAGATGTTTTGATAGTGTGAATTTTTTTAGTGTGATGTTTGGTTGTAAAAATCACTAAGTAGACACATCAAACAAAAGTAATACATATTTTATGAATTCTTCGACGTCGGTTTTGCATTTAGAAATATAATCAGTAGATCTACTGAATTATATTTTGTTGGTTTCGGAGAGGCAATGCTAGTTTATTATAGTCTAATTGTGTGCTATATAGGCACAGCTTTATCGCCCCGTGTGGGAAGGAACAATGCTTGTCATGATATAATAAATATATAATACTTATGCTAGACTATACATCAACGATATGATAATAATCGCATTCTATAAAAATTAAAAAAAGGAAAAAAAACGGACGAATAAAACAAGAAATAAACTCGTTGATTATAAAATAATATAAAGCTATGTAAAAATGATATCATAACTAAAAATGTAAATTAATCATATAATATAATGAAATTCATACCTTGACTTTTCAAGCAAAGAAGAGCAATAACACACATAGCCAGAAGCGTCCCGACGCTGAAGATGGTGTGTCCAGTAGGCAAGGCGACTGAAGATCGCGCCATCTTGTTGACAGGTTAAATCGTTCAGAGCTAGGTTTTTTTACAATCCCGATGGAATTAATATAGGGCCCACAATGTTCCCATAGTTCCCTAACCCTATAGGTTTATCCTTATTAGCTAGTTATATTTTACTCCTAAAAAACGACGACAGTGGTAATATGGTTTGCGCATTATTAGTGTTGTACGGCATCTGGCTTCTTAACTGGAGAGTTATCACCTAAATCATGAGAAGAACTTCCTCTGTTAAATATTTCAGTAAAGTGATCTGTAACCAATTGCGAATATATCAGGAAATGTGGGAGGATTGAAGATTGGGATGAAAGAGATTTAATTAAGATGTATAGATGGTCTGCGTTCGTGTCGCATACGTACGGTACGGGCGTGCGCGACGTGTTACGTATAGTTGAATCAAGGAGGTAAGGTACCTCCTTGGTTGAATTGGCAGTGTGTATATTGCGTACGGTGTCTCACAAAAAGACCACCATTAAAGGTTCCCTGAAACCGAAATGCAAGTTGACCTCAACTACATTATGTATGAGGGTATACATCAACTGATTGTTAACTATTTTACCTACATAATGTTTTGTATATTTGTACTCATTTTAGCAACTATTTTCTTCACTTTGCTATGTCCCACCTCTAAAGAAAACTCGCCAGTGTAAAATTTCACTAGTGACAGCATCTGTCAAGCAATGCTCAATTACTAAAAAGATGAACAAAACAGGGCGGAAAGCAACTTCTCCCAAGGTGAGGGCTTGCTCACATTAGCATCACATGTTTGAATACTATTTTAACTGACACACTTTCAATTACAATAGCAGTTGCTATGTCAGATAAGCTAAACCATGATTAGGACAAGAAATGCATTGATAAGCTATTGTATGGAAACATGCAGTGCATGTTATAGTGAGCATGTCCTTTTGTAAGTATGGCTTTTGTTCATCTCCGGTTAGCTGACCAATGACTGACAGGAGATGTCACAAGGGGATTTTTACTCTAGAGAGTTTTTGTTTTAAAGGTTGGACATAGCAAAGTGAAGAATATAATTGCTAAAATGTTAAAAAATATACAAACATATTATGTAGATCAAATAGTTAACAAATAGTTAATGTATACACTTATACATAATAGTTGAAGGCAACTTGCATTTGGATTTCAGGGAACCTTTAAGATACATACATGATCCACCAATCAAATAAGAGGATAACCAGAGTGATCTGAACAATTCCCGACTCTTCATAATAATCAAAGTGATCCGTTAACTTTGCAATGTTTCAACCAAAAACACATGGAGCTTCCCCACTTCTCTTGTACCTTGATGTTGGCTTATGGTAACAGAAGAATGACATTTTTAAACGGATAGTTGAGTTTTGGTAAAGAGGGCGCTGCACGAAATAATCTTTTGTATGAGGTAATGCAAAACTGAGTGTCAAAAAGAGCATACGATTTTAATCACAGAATAAACTTTATTTTGATGAAGATCGGTTCAGAAACAGCTAAAATATCAATAGATATATCCGATCACAATAAACTTGGGACCCCAGGTTCAATCAATGATTTAAACAAAATATATGAAATGTTCACACTTTATCACTAATTTTCAAATGAGGTTTTTAAATAGTTGTTGATGATCTTTCTATTTAATCATTATTTTAACAAAATATCACATGAACATAAGGTTGATATTTAAATAGTTGAAACCTTCGCCCTCTTGAGTTTTGATGTCTCTTTTTGAAAGATAACAGAGAGTGGATTCTGAAAACGAAGTTAAAATGTATTGTATCTACGTCATATCTACGTCACTCAAAAATACTTTAGCAAATCGCTATTCATTAAGTACACTTTCAGAGGACCGATTTGGCTAAAATATTTTAGTGATGTAGATAAAATACAACTCCAGGCTTTTTACTTCGTCGTTTGTAATTTTGTATAACTTTCGAGCATGGTGGAGTTATAACTATTATTTTGTAATGTAATGGTGCAGGTTTTGGTTCCTAAAATTCGGTTTGACCAAAACTGTACTCTCTTTACCAAAACCGAACTTATGCCAATTATTTTTAAAAATTACTCCGTAATCATGGATATATTTACAAATTAATTCCCGTGATTGATATGCCGCCTTTAAAGGAAAGATTCGTTTTGGTAAAAACTGAACTTTAACATTGGGGGTCCATGCGGCCCCAGGAAGCTTTTGGATTTCAGCCCCAGGAAGATTTGGGATTTGGGCAGTTCAACACTGTCAAGATGTAGAAAACTATTTTATCAACGTTCAGATAATGAGGGAGACGAGGCAATGTTTCTGAACCTCAAATATCGGGGGTAATAATACAGGCCACCTCACCCCCACCCCCCCCCCCCCCCCCCCCCACACACACACACACAAACAAACACACAACCGCCTCAAAAATTGGGGATCATGAGAATCAACTGAACAGAATTCAACATTTCCATCAAGAATATCAGATGCAAAAAGCGATATCAAAGGAAACTAATTATTAACAGTCATCATCACAAAATTGTGACTTGAAAAGCAAATGTTGAATGATGACGAGTTTGAAGCGAAAATTAATTAATAGCGATAATATAAATAATATGCGAAGCAGGTATACGGAGAACGAAGGATATGAACGGAATTAGAAAATGTTAAATGATTTAAAGGGGTAGTACATTTTCGGTAAGGCTGAGCTTTAGTAACCAAAACCTGCACAATAACACTATAAACTAATAGTCATAACTCCACCATGCTCGAAAGGTATAGAAAAATTACAAACGACTAAGTAAAAGGCCTATTATCTTTTTAAAAAGAGCCATATAAACACAAGAGGGCGCTCTCTAAAAAAGCATTGGTTTCAACCATTTGTCATACAAGACTATGCATGTGATGTTTTTGTTGAAATAAAGATTCATCAACAACTATTTT
Source organism: Echinarachnius parma (assembly GCA_037951105.1). Lineage (NCBI taxonomy): Eukaryota > Metazoa > Echinodermata > Echinoidea > Clypeasteroida > Echinarachniidae > Echinarachnius > Echinarachnius parma. Next base: position 25,532 of record JBAMJV010010150.1, read on the forward strand.
AAAACGTCTTTTGAACATTTTTGAAAAGTGTAAGCATTTTTTTAATAAAAAAAAAATCATCGAATATATCTGGGCCCCAGATTTATTACGATCGGATATATTATTGATATTTCAGCCGTTTCTGAACCGATTTTGGACAAAAAGTTTATTCTGCCATTAAAATTGTATGCTCTTTCAAATTTTACACTATACCAAAACTGAACTACCCCTTTAAGTCCACTTATCAAGATGTATAATGTGATTCGGCACACGACACCAGTAGCATGCATATTGTGGCGGTACCATTATTGTTGTGTGCCTTTATATTGTTGATACAACACGCCGCGTGGATCACCATTGTTCAAGCTGTCAATGTCACATCAATGTTTGACTTTTCCTCGGCTTTTCATAATGGTGTAGGTTTTACTGCTAATGGATTTAGGCTCCTTTTAAAAACATTTATATGCTCAAAGTAAACAGTAAAAGTAAGCAGGGTGCTGTAAATGGGACTGACGATTTGTAAATTTGTATGATAATACATTTATGAACTGCATGATGTTAGTGTTGCTCGTATAACCAATGGTGTAATGAGCCAAACCTTTTTTTTTTATTGGGGGGGGGGGGGGGGAGGGGGGGCAGAAAATTCGCATCAAAGAGTAATGGCAGGGTTGCCTACGTTGAGCAGCGGTGAGTATGAGACTTTGCAAGGGAGCGAAGCGACCAAACCCGAGGGAACTACTTTAAGCTATACAGAGCGGGGCAGATCGATGGGAAGGAGTGATGTCCTCCCACAGTAGGGAGCTTTTGCATTGTTTTTTTTTTACTTGAAATTGTGCAATCTGGTGCATGCCTAGGAAGGACATTTGACTTGACATGAAGTAGAATCTGAATTATCATGTCTCAAGAAAATACCCTTTAATGAATCACTGGTATCAAATTCGAAATTAGCCATGAATGTTAATGGTGGGGGGGGGGGGGGGGGGGGGCAATAGCCCCTAAGGCCCCACCAGTACGACAGTGCTCGTTGAACAAATATAAAGCAGTCATTTAAAAGTCAATTTGTATAATGAATTATAGCGCAGAGGTCTAATTGGCTTTAGCCGAGCTGTCATGATTTGGCGCTCATAAAAATGCAAGCATTTAGAAGAATACATTGATCAATTACACATTTACAACACATGGGGTGTGTTTAACAAATATTCACAAAGATTATAAGTTGACCTTAAAGGGATAGTTTAGTTTTGGTATAGAGGGCGCTCAATAAATATTTATTTGTGAGGTAATGAAAAACACAGTGTCACAGTTGAAAGGGCATACAATATAAGTGACAGAGATAACATTATTTGAACAAAATCGGTTCAGAAACAGCTCAAATATAAATGAATGAATTCAATCGGAATCAACCTGGGATACCAGATTTATTCGATGATAAAAGAAAAGCAAAATAAATGCTTACGATTTTCAAATTTTTACAAATTGGTTTAAAATAGTTGTTGATGTTCTCTATTATTTTGTAATCATTATTTCAACAAAACATCACATGCACAATGATTTAAAAATAAAAATGGTTTTAACCAATACGTTTTTAGAGATCGCCTCCTTGTATTTTAACAGCTCTTTTTGATCGAATGATAACAGGCGTTTTACTTAGTCGTTTGTTACCTTGCGAGCATGGTAGGGTTATAGCTATTCAGTTTGACCAAAACTGTATACTATCTTTTTAAGTTTGACCTAACAATTATTGAAAGACATTTGTAGCCTTGGATAAAACATAATTCAAAAGCCAAAAAAGTATTTGAAACTTCCAACAAAAATGTATGTTCATGTATTAATAACGTCAAGGCTCCTTGATGAAAACAAATATTACTGATTTCAATCAAAATGTATGCCTTTTAACAAACTGTTCCAAGAACTTAAAATCCAAAACTGTCGGGAATATAAAAGGCCCAGGGTGGTGATGTGATAAGTTCAATTTAGCATCTAAAGTATGCAGATGCAAAAAGCGATATCAAATGAAACTAATTATTAATAGTCATCATCACAAAATTGTGACTCGAAAAGCAAATGTTGAAAGATGACGAGTTTGGAGCGAAAATGAATTAAGAGCGATAATATAAATACTATGCGAAGCAGGTATACGGAGAACGAAGGATATGAACGGAATTAGAAAATGTTAAATGATTTAAAGGGGTAGTACAGTTTCGGTAAGGCTGAGCTTTAGTAACCCAAACCTGCACAATAACACTATAAACTAATAGTCATAACTCCACCATGCTCGAAAGGTATAGAAAAATTACAAACGACTAAGTAAAAGGCCTATTATCTTTAAAAAAGAGCCATATAAACACAAGAGGGCGCTCTCTAAAAAAAACATTGGTTTCAACCATTTTCATACAAGACTATGCATGTGATGTTTTGTTGAAATAAAGATTCATCAACAACTATTTTAAACGTCTTTTGGACATTTTTGAAAAGTGTAAGCATTTTTTTAATAAAAAAAAAAATCATCGAATATATCTGGGCCCCAGATTTATTACGATCGGATATATTATTGATATTTCAGCCGTTTCTGAACCGATTTGGACAAAAAGTTGATTCTGCCATTAAAATTGTATGCTCTTTCAATTTTACACTATACCAAAACTGAACTACCCCTTTAAGTCCACTTATCAAGATGTATAATGTGATTCGGCACACGACACCAGTAGCATGTATATTGTGGCGGTACCATTATAGTTGTGTGCCTTTCTATTGTTGCTGCAACACGCCCCGTACATTGTTCAAGCTGTCAATGTCACATCAATTTCTGACTTTTCCTCGACTTTTCATAATGGTGTAGGTTTTACTGCTAATGGATTTAGGCTCCTTTTAAAAACATTTATATGCTCAAAGTAAACAGTAAAAGTAAGCAGGGTGCTGTAAGAGGGACTGACGATTTGTAAATTTTTATGATAATACATTTATGAACTGCATGATGTTAGTGTTGCTCGTATAACCAATGGTGTAATGAGCCAAACCTTTTTTTTTATTGGGGGGGGGGGGGGGGGGGGGAGGGGGGGCAGAAAATTCGCATCAAAGAGTAATGGCAGGGTTGCCTACGTTGAGCAGCGGTGAGTATGAGACTTTGCAAGGGAGCGAAGAGACCAAGCCCGAGGGAACTACTTTAAGCTACAGAGCGGGGCAGGATGGGAAGGGGTGAATTGTCCTTCCACGGTAGGGAGCTTTTGCATGGTTTTTTACTTGAAATTGTGCAATCTGGTGCATGCCTAGGAAGGACATTTGACTTGACATGAAGTAGAATCTTAATTATCATGTCGAAAGAAAATACCTTTTAATTAATCACTGGTATCAAATTGGAAATGAGCCATGTTCGAATGTTATGGGGGGGGGGGGGGGGGGGGTCGCAATAGCCCCAAGCCCCCATCGGTACGACAGTGCTCGTTGAACAAATATAAAGCAGTCATTTAAAAGTCAATTTGTATAATTAATTATAGCGCGGAGGTCTAATTGGCTTTAGCCGAGCTGTCATGATTGGGCGCTCATAGAAATGCAAGCATTTAGAAGAATATATTGATCAATTACACATTTACAACACATGGGGTGTGTTTAACAAATGTTCACAAAGATTATAAGTTGACATTAAAGGGATAGTTCAGTTTTGGTATAGAGGGCGCTCAAGAAATATTTATTTGTGAGGTAATGAAAAACACAGTGTCACAGTTGAAAGGGCATACATTTTAAATGACAGAGATAACATTATTTGAACAAAATCGGTTCAGAAACAGCTCAAATATAAATGAGTGAATTCAATCGGAATCAACCTGGGATACCAGATTTATTCGATGATAAAAGAAAAGCAAAATAAATGCTTACGTTTTTCAAATTTTTACAAATTGGTTTAAAATAGTTGTTGATGATCTCTATTATTTTGTAATCATCATTTCAACAAAACATCACATGCACAATGATTTTTAAAATAAAAAATTAGAGATCGCCTCCTTGTATTTTATCGAATGATAACAGGCTTTTTACTTAGTCGTTTGTTACCTTTCGAGCATGGTAGCATAGGCGCCGGAAGTGGGGGGGCAGGGGGGGGGGGGGGGCGGCCGCCCCCCAAAACGCGTTTTTTCCCCCAAAAAAGCCCCCCCCCCTAAAAAAAAAAAAAAAGAAAAGAAAAGAAAGAAAGAAAGAAAAAGGAAAAGAAAAAATGGTATGTATCAGCCAATACTTGTTTATTCTAACGTTTAAAGACTAAGTTATACATCCATTTAAAGTTTTCGTTGCGCGCTTCGCGCGCAAACAAATAATCTCAGTTTGTTGTGTAACTTGCGTATGGCACGTCTGGGGTGGGTTTTTCTGTACCGGTCCACGTAGTTCCTGTGTAGGCTGTTATTGTCCTGGCTGTTTGTGTGACGAGCACCAAATTGCACTATTTCAAGTATATAAATGCAAAATCTTCCCCATGGGAGGGGGATACCCCCTCCCAAACCCTCCCCCTCTGGCTCTGCCCCAGCTACCCTCGATCGCTTCGCTCCCTCGGGGCTCATTTTTGGCTGTAAGCTATGTTGTTGAATGTGGCATATTTATGTTTTTATGTACCAGATTGCACCCTTTCAAGTATATAAATGCAAAATCTTCCCCGTGGGAGGGTGATGCCCCCTCCCAAATCCTCCCCATCTGGCTCTGCCCCAGCCCTCGGTCGCTTCGCTCCCTCGGGACTCATTTTGGGCTGTAAGCTATGATGTTGGATCATACAAATGTGGCATATGGTTTATGTTTTTATGCACCAGATTGCACCCTTTAAAGTATATAAATGCAAAATCTTCCCCGTGGGAGGGGGATACCCCCCCCCCCCCCCGCCCTCTGGGTCTGCCCCAACCCTCGGTCGCTTCGCTCCCTTGGGCCTCATTTTTGGCTGTACGCTATGTTGTTGGATCATGTTGTTATGCACCAGATTGCACAATTTCAAGTCCCAAAATGCAAAAGCTCCCTACCATGGGAGGGGGGACACCGCTCAGTCACTTCGCTCCCTCGGACTTGGTCGCTTTATCCTCGCAATGTCTCACTCTCACCTCTGGCTCAAAGTGGCAACCCTGTGAGTGCGGTTGGGCATGAGCCCTAAACACATAAATCGTGAGCCCCCTTAGCGTTTTGCCCCCCCCCCCCCCCCCCCCCAATCCGAAACTGCTTCCGGCGCGCCTGCATGGTAGGGTTATAACTATTCAGTTTGACCAAACTGTATACTATTCCTTTTAACTCTAAGTTTGAACTAACAATTATGGTCATTTGTAGCCTTGGAATAAAACATAATTCAAAAGCCAAAAAAGTGTTTGAAACTTCCAACAAAAATGTATGTACATGTATTAATAACGTCAAGGCTCCTTGATGAAAACAAATATTACTGATTTCAATCAAAATGTATGCCTTTTAACAGAACTGTTCCAAGAATTTGAAATCCAAAACTGTCGGGAATATAAAAGGGTGGTGATGTGTTAAGTTCAATTTAGGCATCTAAAGTATATGAAACATCCCCCCCCCCCCCCACCCGGGTTGAAAACAAACGATGTGGATAAAGTGTCTTGCTGGTGGACATACGTGCCGTGGCTGGGAGTCGAACCCACGACCTTCGTTTTGACAAAGGCCCGAACTAATATACATGTATACCACGTTCCCCGCTTTCTTTTAAGCCAAAACGTACTGGAAAATGCTCCACACACCAAACATTACAAATATGCTTTCATTACCACGTGAAACAATAAATCATAACTTAGATGTTAATCTTAAGAATTTGAGAAAAACTCCTCTGAAATAGACTAATTAATCATTTATAGGTTCCAAAATAAAACGATCGTTGACAGAGTTCAATTTAACCGCGTGCGGAACGCGTATGCGCTACGTGCAAAAGATTATGGTAGCGCACGGTATGTTGGCTTGTCGATATGTCAAGCCTAGCGCGAGCGTCGTGGAGGTCAAATTTCACTGGCGAGCATTTGATTTCCTCCGATTTTTCTGCATTTAACAATACTAAGGTTCGGATTTTACCACACAAGCCCTTTTTATACTTATTCAACAATATTTATAAATTAGTTTAGCCAGTATAGATGTTTTCGGTAAGTCTCCCAATACTGTTATTTGGCTTTAAAGGTTTCTAGTAACTTTGTTGGCAAGTGCAAAAACTGATGAGTGTTTAATGAAATGTGTATTGCAGTGATTAGATATGTCCACAAGGTAATGTGTGAAAATTGCACGTTAATGGGAGATATCGTGAGCAAAAATGCAAAGTGATATTCACTTACTCATTGTACTTACCTTGTGCACGGCATGAAATTATCCGGTAGACAATTTAATATCTGAACACTTCAAACCTAAATATCTTTTGAACGAAATTGAAATTTGAAAATCCGAAACCTGTCCCGTGCTTTTATTGTTAATATGAATATAATAAGGTATGAGAAAACAACTACAGTTCCAAATAAATTTTGATTTGGACAGTGTTACTAAGTCCCTTTAAACATGATCACTCTGGTCATCCTCTTATTTGATTGGTGGATCATGATGTATCTTAAAGGTTCACTGAATCCGAATTGTGTACACATTAACTATTTGTTAACTATTTTATAACATTATGTTTTGTATATTCTTAAACATTTAAATGGATAGTTGAGTTTGGTATAGAGGGCGCTACACAAAATAATTTTTTGGGGAGATAATGAAAAACTGAGTGTCAAATTTGAAAGAGCATAACAGAATGACCGAATAAACTTTATTTGATCACAATCGGTTCAGAAAAAGCTGAAATATCCATAACTATAACCATTAGTAATTATGTGGGGCCTGCTTCCTCTTTTCCCAAATTTACAAAATAGGTTTTAAATGTTGTTGATTATCTCTCTATCTAATCACTATTACAACAAAATATCACATGCACAATATTTTATTTAAAATGGTTGAAACCGATGAGTGTTAAGAGAGCATCCTCTTGAGTTTTAACGGCTGTTTTTGAATGATAACAATCTTTTTACTTAGTCATTAGTAATTTGTATTCCTTTCGAGCATGGTGGAGTTATAACTATTAGTTTGTAATGTAATGGTGCAGGTTTTGGTAACTAACATTCAGTTTGACCAAAACTGTACTCTCTTTACCAGAACTCAACTATCCATTTAAGCAATTATATTCTTCACTTTGCTATGTCCCACCTCTCCAGAGTAAAAAATTCCCTAGTGACATCACCTGTCAATCATGGTCAGCTAACCGGAGAAGAACAAAAGCCATACTTACAAAAGTACATGCTCACAATAACATGCACTGCATGTTTCCATACAATAGCTTATCAATGCATTCCTTGTCCTAATCATGGTTGAGCTTATCTGACATTGCAACTGCTATTGTAATTGAAAGTGTGTCAGTTAGAATAGTATTCAAACATGAGATGCTAATGTGAGCAAGCCTCACCAGTCCTTCCGAGAAGTTGCATCCCACCCTGTTTTGTTCATCTGTTTAGTAATTGAGTATTGATTGACAGATGCTGTCACTAGTGGACTTTTAATCTGGCCAGTTCTTTTTAGAGGTGGGACATAGCAAAGTGAAGAAAATAATTGCTAAAATTAGTACAAATATACAAAACATATGTAGGTCAAATTGTTAACAAATAGTGGATGTATACACTAATACATAATAGTTGAAGGCAACTTGCAATTTGATTTCAGGGCACCTTTAATGTTGGTCTTGTTATGAGACACCGCACGCAAACACACACCGCGTCATATACACACTGCCAATGCAAGTCTAACTATGTAACACGTCGCGCGCGCCCGTACCGTATGCGACACGAACGCAGACCATTCATACATTTTAATTTAACTCTTTCATCCCAATCTTCAATTCTCCCACAGTTCCTGATATATTCGCAGTTGGTTACATCTCACTTTACTAAACATATTTAACAGAGGAAGTTCTTCTCGTGATGTAGGTGATAACTCTCCAGTCTGAAGCCAGGGGCCGTGCAACACTATCTTCGAATGCTTAAACCATATTACCACTGTCGTCGTTTTTAGGAGTAAAATATAACTAGCTAATAAGGATAAACCTAGGGTTAGGGAACTATGGGAACATTGTGGCCCTATCATAACTCCATCAGGATTGCAAGATCTAGCTGTGAGAGGAAAACTGTCAACAAGATGGAGCGATCTTCAGTCGCCTTGCCTTCTGGACACACCATCTTCAGCATCTGGAAGCTTCTGGCTATGTGTGTTATTGCTCTTCTTTGCTTGAAAAGTCAAGGTATGAATTTCATTATATTATTATATGACTTTTTTAAATTGTTAGTTTTGATATCATTATTATATGGCTTTATATTATAATTCAGTATAATACTCGTCTGTAATACTGTAAAAGTGTCAGCTTAATGTTAAGGGTTACGTGGACGGGGTGGAAAATTACTAAGTATGGTAAATAAAATAACAGCAAATCAATCGCACGGGAACATCCAGAACATAAGGTAGAACACGGAGAGAACAGAATACACGATGTTGAACAAGAAAGAGTCTGGTAGTGCACTGGTTTTATTAAGGCCAATCTGGCAAAAAACACACTAATAACATTAAGATAACATGCAAATGAACTGCATGAAGGGAAAAACTTTTACAACGAATTACAAAATAGACCTAACTTAAATGGAATAACCATATTCTACAAATGAACCAATAAGGGATGAGATGTTGTGACATGATCAAGATGGCAAAACAATATCCAAACTGAAGAATGGTTTAAAATGAACTGAAGACTGGTAATGAGGCAGTAGCAGACAAATGTTCAACTTAAAGTTTTCGCAAATAATTTGGATACCGAATATTGCAACAGTGTATAACTATAAAGTCAATGTCCGATAGCAGTGTAAAAACAGCACGAAATGATGTTCTTCCAATAAATGTTCAAATGATTATGATAACTAATGTACAAAGACTTGAAGAAACTGAAGATAAACGACGACGTGTGAAGTTCGAAATAGCTGCCACCAGTGTAATACTGTTAAAGTATCAGGTCGAGGGTGGAACAGTATAGGAAATTAACTATTAAATTAAACTGAATCTTGGGTTGATGTAATTAATTTCGTAAATGCTAATAATGCATACGACACACTTTTTGAATAAACTAAATATGTATTATTATAATAAGAACTTAAAAATTATCGCCCTATATCATTATTATCATATATTTCAAAGGTATTATTATATAATACGTTGTTTCCTTTTTTGAATGAGCATGCTTTTTGATTCTCAACCAATTTGGATTGAGGAAAAATCATTTAACTGATTTTGCTCTAAAAGGGAACTATTTATAGGTATGTTTATGGATCTGAGTAATGCATTTGATACCATTGATCATACAATCCTAATTCATAAACTAGAATACTATAATATCAGAGGCCTTGATATATCCTGGTTTGAGGACTATCTTAAAATAGAACACAGTAGGCCTACGTTTATTATCATTTTAATAGTTTCTCAAAATTAAACCTCACACAGTCACATGTGGAGTTCCTCAATAGTCCAGAAGCCTATTTTCAGAAGAGGCCTAGAAATGGAGTTCGTGCAACACCCACCATAGATTTAGTTTTTCACTTTAGGGTGTCTGGGGTGTCTGGAACATTTCTAGCCCTGATGTACAGTTGATTTCTGGTAGCAACACTAGATTGTATCCCATTTTGTTTCAGGGGGGTAGCGTCCGAGGCGCAAATCTGGGAAATCGTCATAATGTTGGACTTGTTCAGCTCTATGCATCCAGAAATTAACCAATAATTGTTGTTTACATGTTGACATGAAATAAATCTTTGTGTTTATGCTCTTGAGTCAATAAAATCATTGCAAAAAGAATTTGGGCTATTTAATTTTAAAAACAAATACAATTTAAGGTAGCGTTCGAGGTGCAAATCTGAGAAATTGGCATAACTTTGGATCATGTCGTCACATGTAGTAAATGCTTGCATTGCCACTCAAAATCAGTTGCACTCGAATATTGGCTAAAGAAAGTAGCAAAATACAGAACTATAACCCTAGGTTTTTGTCTTAATTTCCAACTGTAATTGAGTGAACTACTTGCTTGTCAATGTACATGAACTGAAAAGGTTCATCAGAAAAGGTTCCAGTGTGGAACTGCCAAATAATTGCATTATCTGTGAATAGTATCACCCCACCCTAGTTTTTAAATATTAAATGGTTAATTCTACATAGACAAAGGAACTTTGCAAATTAAGCAATGCACTTAGCTGGGGATACCGACAACTCATTTGGCACTTAATATTATGGTTATTAAAGTACATTTGTATCCAAACCGCTAATGACCAGCATAATTTTTCTGTACCATAAATTATTCAGAATGATCAATGTGATGTACACAGTAAATTTAGGAACCATGGCAGATTAAAAATTACTGGTAAACCGTGAGCCACACATGCCCACTCTGCCGGTTAATTATGGACTAACCAATTTGCAATTAGGCTGGCAACCAGCCTCTGTACATTATATATAAAAGTCACAGTGATTAACAGTGGAGAGACAGAACAATAGAGAGATAGGAAACAAGTTTGCTATTGCGACTTGTAGACTTGTTATCCAGCTGAATCATAGCTTGGTAGTCTGTATTGTCAAACCAAAGTCAATGTCTGTATAATGCTGTATTGAACTGAAGGTTACTAAATGCTATACATGTACAAGAAGAAAGTAAATCTTGAACTTCAATTGGTCTTCAACTATATCCAACCCCTGAGCTGGTTCCCCAAGCTCCAAGAAGACACAGTCAATGGCTAATTCCCCCAGTTCCAGAAAAGGACAGAGTCAACATGCAAAACAAGCTAATTCCCCAACATCTCTACCTAACTCGAACAAACAACAAACTCTTATTAACCGGGTTAACCCTAATATTCAGGATTATAATAGTCCAGACCACTCTATTATCCTAATCCTCCTCCTCATCATCATCAGAATCCTCCGGTAGAACTTTGTTGGGATCTCTGCATTGTTCACCTCCCATGCAGCTGCAGGATTCTGTGCATGACATATCCTGGCTCCTGCAGGCACCAACGTGACTGCGCTGGCATGCATATATATTGCATGTGCATGCAGTGAGCTCCACCAGTCCAACTGGGGCTGGGTCTTCTGACAGTAGTATGGGTTGGATGGTTCCATCTTGGATGTTCCAACCATTGCCGTCTGGGTCAGGTAGCGACTGGGTGGCGAGCAGTGACTTCTTCCAAACAATAGCATTGTACATAACAAAACAAAGTTTACATGTACAATTAAACAGATGTACGATGAAAACTTGAATCATATACAATAAAATAACAATATATTTGGAAATGGAGGGATCCACTAAAAAGCAATGCTTGTAGATTGTGGACCCCTCGAGTAATAATAAAGCAATTAAATCATAATTCCTAAACAAGTCGAATAATACTTTACAAACGTACATTTTTTTAAACTAAAAATAAATTGTACATTTGAGTTTGAATTGTTTCCAGTAAAGGTTACTTAAAAACTTCGACGAGCAGAACAAAACAATACGACACAACGCAAAACAACGTGCATAGGACAGGATAGCACGGGATGTCAAATATATAAGATTGAGAATTAATGAAAAGATGAAAAAGTAAAATACGTGATGGTAACATGAAGAGAAAGGATGGTTGGATGTGGACAGAGACAGAACTGGTGACGCATACGGGTATAAGCGATAAAAGAGCGCTCAATACAACAGAAAAGAAAAAAAATTGGAAGGCAAATTTCAATAAACTAAAACACTAACATATAGATGATGACCTTTTATTGACAAAATATGAATAATACAAATTAAACAGTATATAGGGAGACAACCATACCTCTCAATTTAATGGGTTTCGTAAGATTGCAATAATAATACTCTAATCCTTTTCTTAAACAAACTAAATGAAGTTGCATTTTTAATATTATCATTGAGAGTATTCAACAATTTGGGACCATTATAAATACATGTATTTTGAGCTAACAACGTTCTTGATAAGGGGAAATGGAATTCTCCCGAATGTCTTGTTGGGTATTTATGAACTAATTGATTTTTTAATAACATTTCATCAAAAATTTCGGGTAAGTCAATTTACCGAGGTTGGAGGCAGGCACTCGCCCTTCTGCTTCTTCTGACAGAACATCCAGTACCTGACTTCATCTCTGGTGCCACCAGCAGCACAAAAAGTATTGTACAAGACACACGCAAACTCCTCACATCCACGAATAGTTTCACTAGTCGGCGGGATGACGTCCCCCAGTTTGGCCACTTGCTGAGCTGCGTCCTTCAGGAGTTTCCTCAGAGCAGTACTCTTGCCGATTCCACTCAACGCGCTTGTCGAGTCGCATATAGTGAGAGCATGCAAAGATGGAAGTGCTTTGCATACCTCTGGACCAACAGCCGATACTATGTCATGGATTGGGATGTAGCGTAGCCTTTCCTTCACTCCAGTACGAAACCAAAGTTTCTGGCACATCATTGTGGTGAACATGTGTATACATATGACTGCTACGTCCGTGTCTGGTAACTGCACGATCACCTGTGCATGGTCATGGGAGGCATGGTGCGCGTGCAATACAAGCCGTGGGTCTGCTTCGTCATGGTCAGGTTCTAGTGATGACAGGTTTGTCACGTGTCCTCTGATGATCAGCTTGCACTCCATTCCATTCTTGAAGCCTCCACCGACGACCAACTGATCACTTGGTGCCAGTTTTTCAGTTGCAGTTTGGCACCATCGATCACAGAGGTTTGCTTTGTACCATTGTTTAGGCATAGGTGTGCTGGTTCCAGATATCTTAATCTCCAGTCCAGTATATGACCCTCGCCGACTGCGTTCTCCTGCCTTGATGGAGTTGGGTTGGTCATACCGATCAGACCCCATATCTACCCTGTTGCAACCATTATGTCCTAGTGGGGCTGATATGAGTTCATATCATAGTTCTTGTCTGCCAGTTGGCCAAATGTCCTGGCACCGGCAGATTTGACCATTTGGACTATGGCCATCGCATCAATCATAGTAGCTGTGGGTAGGGGCTCTTCACTGATAGGAAGTATGGGTAGCACATCAGCCTTTCCTTCTAACGCAGTTACCAGATCACATTCTCTTCACATTCTTGCGCAAACTGCCATCCGAATGTGCCAGTGAACGACAGTTCATGCGCAAGTACTTATTGTATCCCCCGAACCACTTCGGGGGATACTATGGATTTGGCCTCGTCGCGCCGCCGCCGCCGCCGCCGCCGCCGCCGCGTCCGCCGCGTCCGCCGCAGAGATTTTCTTGTGAACGCTCTACAGGTCCGAGTTCTTGTCCGATCATTTTCTAATTTGGTATGAAGGTGTATTAAGGAAAGAGGATGAAGCCTATTGATTTTGGTGTGGGGCGGAGTCCTGGTTGCCATGGTAACCATGATATAAAGAAATAGTTAAGATTACCTTGTGAACGCTCTACAGGTCCGAGTTCTTGTCCGATCATTTTTTAATTTGGTATGAAGGTGTATTAAGGAAAGAGGATGAAGCCTATTGATTTTGGTGTGGGGCGGAGTCCTAGTTGCCATGGTAACCATGATATAAAGAAATAGTTAAGATTACCTTGTGAACGTTCTACAGGTCCGAGTTCTTGTCCGATCATTTTCTAATTTGGTATGAAGGTGTATTAAGGAAAGAGGATGAAGCCTATTGATTTTGGTGTGGGGGGGAGTCCTGGTTGCCATGGTAACCATGATATAAAGAAATAGTTAAGATTACCTTGTGAACGCTCTACAGGTCCGAGTTCTTGTCCGATCATTTTCTAATTTGGTATGAAGGTGTATTAAGGAAAGAGGATGAAGCCTATTGATTTTGGTGTGGGGCGGAGCCCTGGTTGCCATGGTAACCATGATATAAAGAAATAGTTAAGATTACCTTGTGAACGCTCTACAGGTCCGAGTTCTTGTCCGATCATTTTCTAATTTGGTATGAAGGTGTATTAAGGAAAGAGGATGAAGCCTATTGATTTTGGTGTGGGGCGCGGTCCTGGTTGCCATGGTAACCATGATATAAATAAATAGTTAATATTACCTTGTGAACGCTCTACAGGTCCGAGTTCTTGTCTGATCATTTTCTAATTTGGTATGAAGGTGTCTTAAGGAAAGAGGATGAAGCCTTTAGATTTTGGTGTGGGGCGGAGTCCTGGTTGCCTTGGTAACCATGATATAAAGAAATAGTTAAGATTACCTTGTGAACGCTCTACAGGTCCGAGTTCTTGTCCGATCATTTTCTAATTTGGTATGAAGGTGTCTTAAGGAAAGAGGATGAAGCCTATTGATTTTGGTGTGGGGCGGAGTCCTGGTTGCCATGGTAACCATGATATAAAGAAATAGTTAAGATTACCTTGTGAACGCTCTACAGGTCCGAGTTCTTGTCCGATCATTTTCTAATTTGGTATGAAGGTGTATTAAGGAAAGAGGATGAAGCCTTTTGATTTTGGTGTGGGGCGGAGTCCTGGTTGCCATGGTAACCATGATATAAAGAAATAGTTAAGATTACCTTGTGAACGCTCTATAGATCCGAGTTCTTGTCTGATCATTTTCTAATTTGGTATGAAGGTGTATTAAGGAAAGAGGATGAAGCCTATTGATTTTGGTGTGGGGCGGAGTCCTGGTTGCCATGGTAACCATGATAACCATGATATAAAGAAATAGTTAAGATTACCATGTGAACGCTCTACAGGTCCGAGTTCTTGTCCGATCATTTTCTTATTTGGTATGAAGGTGTATTAAGGAAAGAGGATGAAGCCTATTGATTTTGGTGTGGGGCGGATTCATGGTTGCCATGGTAACCATGATATAAAGAAATAGTTAAGATTACCTTGTGACCGCTCTACAGGTCCGAGTTCTTGTCCGATTATTTTCTTATTTGGTATGAAGTAGGCTTGGGCGGTTCTGCCCCAGCTTGGAGTCGATTCTGATTCCATACCCATGTCTCGGTTCCGAGAAGAATCGGTTCTGAGATCGTATAGCGTACATGTACACATAACTCATACAATCACACAATCAGCTCTGTGTATGTGAGAAGGTAACTCGCCGGATCGCCTACCGCGCTGGCGATCCAGTTCTAACAAAAATTGTTAAAATGCAGTGCGTTTGTAATCGAGGTAAATCTGAACAGTTTGATATCATTTTTCCGTAGAAATCATTTTAGAAATGCAAAAAAGTAATTGATTTAGGAATCTGGTTTATTTAAGAGGATTTGGGGCCACAAATGCACTGCATTTTAACCATTTTTTTTTAGAACTGGATCGCTTGAATTGCGAATTGCATGCATGCGTACGTATATGCGCTGTACACGTACGAACGCCAGCGTTGTTTTCTTGAAATAAATGAGACGGGACCGGTGCGGGAGAGACCGGGAGAGACTGTGTCTGTGCGAGACACGGCAGTTCCATGCGTTTGCGCGAAATAGTTTGATTCTATTCTGATTAGAACCGAGGAGAGTCGGCATAAGAGATCGACTCTCTTGAAACCGACTCGTTCTTGCGCGCGATCTCCCTTCCCCGCGAGTCGATTATTCACAGAATCGGTACAGTTTTGCACGTGTACCAGTAGTATACAATGACGATTGGCTGCAATTGTTTTTAACTGCTGCATAATGTAAGAGCCTGTTACATATGCCAATATTAATGAGCTCCGCAAGTTAGCAAAGGCCTCGCCGCTGACGCGGCTCAGTCCAGCGATCACTGCTGTAAGCGCACATCGCCTTGTCTATTAATCAGACCCTGCTCGGAGGACAAACAGCGCGCGAGGCCTTGCCCAAAGGCTACTGCCAGCCTAGTAGAACAACGTACACCACCAAACTTGTTCAGTTCACAATATTACAACCCACAAAAGTGCAATGCAATTGGTTCGGGGGATACATGTGCTCGGCTGCGCGACCCGCTGAGCGCGCAATTTCTAGTTTCAGGTTGACATCTCGGGCTTTGGCAACAATGAGTAGACTGCCAAAGATATCTCGATCAGCATGTGACACTGGTTATCTTGTCTGTGTGCGATATCACCTTCTTCTTATTTGTCATTGATGCAAAGGTCTTGATATTCAGGTGTGGCAAGGTTTCCCAGTATTTATTGATGAATCATAATTATTGGAGTGGGAAAACAGAAAAACGTAGTCATGTGTTTAAAAAAATCCAGATTTTCACCTCAAACGCCACCTTAAATTGTATTTTATTTTTTGTTTTCCATAGCCCCAATTTTTTGAAATGATTGTATTGAGCAGAAACACAACCATTTTATCTCATGTCAACATATTAACAACAATTATTGTTTTTTCTGGATGTAAGAGCTGAAAAAGTTCAAAATGATGCCAATTTCTTAGATTTGCACCTCAAACGCCACCTTAAATTGTATCTTGTTAAATGTTATCGAATACCGGTAGTTCAAATTCTTTTGCAATGATTGTATTGAGCAGAAACACAAACATTTTTATCTCATGTCAACATGTTAATAACAATTATTGGTTTTTCTGAATGTAGGAGCTGATATAAAATGGGCTACAATTTAATGTTGCCACCAGAAATTAACTGTACATCAGCGCTAGATGTTCCAGAGACACCCCATAAACACCCCGAAGTGAAAAAAACAAATCTGTGGTGGGTGTTGCACGAATTTGTTTTTTGCTGGTCCTGGCCCCTGGACTACAAGGCTCCATCTTATACTAGGCCCACTTTTATGTTATATTTATGTAAATGATATAATAAGATCATCAACCATTCTAACTTACATTCTTTTTGCCGACGATTCAAATATATTTTATTTAAAAAAAAATATTCATAAACTTGTTGATACTGTGAATCATGAAGTGTGCAATATATTTCATTATGGTTTAAATGTAATATATTATCCTTGAATATTAGTAAAACTAACTTTATTCGCTTTAGAACTATTTACTCCCGAGAGCAACCACAATCATGTCATTTGTTTTAGATGGTTTATCCTTGGTAGAAAAGAAAAATCAACGTAATTTTTAGGAGTCATTATTGACTCAAATTTGTGTTGGAACAAACACATACATAATATAAATATTTTTATATCTCGGAATATTTGGTATTTTGTATCAAATTAAATATTTGATAAATGACGAATCTCTCTTTATTCTTTATAATGCCTTAACTTTACCGTATATCACATACAAAATGTAAATATAGTATGGGCAAACTGTAATAAAATGAAAATAAACTTAACATTTCTTTTGCAGAAGAGAGCAATTCGTATTTGCACACACTCTACCTATCTTGCAAATTCAAACCCGTTGTTTAGTCAATTAAAAACGTTAACGGTTCATGACATACATAGGTTGTACGGCTTTGATGATTTAAGTGTAAGTTGGTTTAAAAATTACCTCAGTGATAGATCCCAATGCACATCGATAAATGGGAGCCTCTCCTCGCTCGCATATGTAAAATACGGAGTCCCACAGTGCTCCATTTTGGGCCCAACTTTGTTCTTGTTATAATTATATAAATGACATTTCAAACGCTGTTAAACATTATAAAGTGTCCCTCTACGCTGATGACACTTGCTTGTACTTCTCATCGCATAACCCACGTCAAATGCAGACATCCATCAGTGAAGATTTAGAAGGGATTACCCAGTGGCTGAATGCTAACCGACTTATTATTAATGCTAACAAAATACAGAATATATATTAATTGGTTCTCGGAAAAGAATTAGGACTTTTTATGATACTGGAATTATATTGAAGTTAAACGAGTACAATCTTAACGA
Organism: Echinarachnius parma; assembly: GCA_037951105.1. NCBI lineage: Eukaryota > Metazoa > Echinodermata > Echinoidea > Clypeasteroida > Echinarachniidae > Echinarachnius > Echinarachnius parma. Next base: position 43,304 of record JBAMJV010010150.1, read on the forward strand.
AGTAAATCAGTGTAAATATTTTGGGGTGATAATTGATCAAAATCTTACATGGAAGTTATATATTGATTATATGTGTCGTAAACTTGTAAACAATTTGTTCCTTCTACGTAAAGCCATAATGTACATTACTGAAAATATTGCAAGAACATTATATTATAAATTAACTTAGTTTATTGTTCGCCAGTTTGGAATAATACCTTTGATATATCCTTAAATAAATTACGAGTTCTACAAAAGAGAGCACTTAGAATTGTATTACAAGTAGACTATATACCGTAAGTTCTAATACTTTGTTTCAAAGAATAAAGGTCGATTCAATTGATTTTAAGATGGAAGAAGACAAATTTGATGTTAATGTTTAGAATAATTCATTATCAAAAAATTCCTCAATAAGTATTCTCTCGGATTGAAATGAAGCATCATACATATAGCTTACGTAATTCTCAATGTCAAATATTTTTACCCAAACCAAAAACTGACTCTCTTAAAGGTATAGACCAGTTTTGGAAACGCCCCCCTCTCAAAAAATGAAATGGAAGCTCTTATTACCAATCATGTGAAAGAATATGTTTTGACTAATACGTGATGATACAAATTTTGCCTGGAAACCGCCTACTAATTGATATATTTGGTAAATTATCATATCGATCCGGCCTGGATAGATATCGCGACGATTGATATACAGCCACGTGCAATGCGTGTAAATCCTATGGCAAATGCGCACATGGTAATTCGCCCAAGCAAATCGCTGGAACGAGCGTACGAATGTGGCCAGCGCATACGGGCCAAGCTGAGGGTGAATTTAGGCTCAATGTCAGCGGCTTTCATAAACGTTTTTAATGATTTTTCTGCATTTGACGATAGTACGGTTCAGATTTTTCACACACGCTCCTTTTTATGTTATTTCAATAATACTAATCAATTAGTTTGACCAATAAAGCTATTTCCCACTACTGGCCTTTCCCTTTAAACGGAGTTTTATTTATTCGAGTTATAAGGCTTTGAATTTACTACGATTAGAAATTAGGCAATTATATAACATCAAAACATTATCATCAAAATGAAGGGATGATTTGATAATGTAATTTATTTTTTATTTTTTTATATCTTAAATGTAATTAAGCATTTTTTTTCAAAATCTGAATAAACCTATTTGTAAAGCTTGCTTTTAGTGGTCTTTGTTTTATATATATAATGAATATCTGTTTGTATGTATATACACTGTTGGTCATAAAGTTGGAATATATTTTTGTTATAGATCAAACTTCATTCCTTTTCCCTGTTTTTTTGTGCATAATTAACCATTTTAGACTACAACTAATGATTGTATAATGTTTCAAAACTACCAATGTACAATAAATGGTTGCATGAATTTTCATTAATCAATTTAGTTTTGAAAGGCAGGACCTTCGATGATTGGCCCCTTTCCCACTCCAAAGCGCATGTCTAACAAGGCATCATTATGTGTCATTTCTCAGAGTAGGCTGTACAATTTCCAACCAAAATTGGCACAGAGGCTATCTAGGCCAAACCCCGTCCAACGCCATTGGCTACGCGCCAAACGATGCTTGTGCTCCACCAGGAAGGGGTGTCAGCAAGCAATGTCCACTATTTCGTTGGAACATCGCAGTTTACGGTCTGTAAAATCATCATAGGTCATCGAGAGGAGGGTCAAATAAATCTACGAGAATCTCTAGGACGTCCACGATTGACCACCAGGATAAATTATAGCAAATTATATATGTCGTGTACTACACAGGAAATAACTTATGTTACGTTTCCAAAGTGAACTGTGACGAACTAAAAACATTACGAGATTGTGACCATGACGTACAATATGACCCTTCTAAATTAAATATTTGTCGTAGTGTCTGGAATGAACTGTCCAACAAAAATTGAGCTTTCTTCTCCAAAAACATTCAGCAGAGGCAAACAATGTAAACAAAATACTGTATCAATTTGTTATTATATATTTTAATTGCAGTAATTGGCGGAGCGAAATTCGTGAACTACACAGTGAACGGATGGTCGGTACCCGTTTGCCCCCCTAATGGGTTGTGTAACGTCAACGTTAACAAAGCGGGATGCTCAGTACCGGACCCCGCCAGATCTTTTGTCACCTGCAACTGCGACCCAGTGTGTCACTTCTACACCGACTGCTGCATCGACTACTTCCTGAATTGCGACACAATTCTCCCGTCTGATACATTCATGAGGGCAGTAGATGAAATCAATTCCAAGCAACTCTCTTGCATTCCTCCTAACAGAAGCGGTGGGAAGCTCTCGTATGATACTTCTCAGTATAGAATGGTGGCTAAATGCAGCCATGATTGGGTTGACCGGCTTAATATCTCAAGCAAGTGCGAGGACCCCTCGTCTGTCGACGATCCGCTGACCGTCCTCCATGTGATATATCTTGACAGCATCAGTTTCAAGAATGTCTACTGCGCCGTGTGCAACAACCGAAACCTCGGAGAGGTACGCCCCTGGGGGTTTAAAGCACAATGCCATGATGGAGGACTTCAAAACGTGTCTGCCAGTGACGCCTACACGGTTAATCAGATGGGACTAGCGATGAAAGCCTGCTGGGGTTGGGAACTGGAAGCACCCTCATCCACACCAACTGCAGCGCGCAAATGCAATGGTCTGGTTTCAGTCGATTCTTGTGAAGCAGGGACGGATCCTTCGTTGGCAGGAGCCTGCGATTCGTACACTGGAATTTTGAATGGATCTACTTTTAGAAATCCACATTGTTTCTATTGCTATCATTCCAATCTGTATAACAAAACATCGATTGAAATATACAAAGAAATCGAATCTATTCGATGTCCAGAAAGCATATCCAACGAGGGGTCACAGCTCCAACCACCGCCCCCACATGGAACCTTTCCAATTTCTGTTCTCTTTGATTTTAAATCTGTGGAAGGACTGAACACCCAGTGGATGTCAGACGATGGTGACGACAATGTAGTTGCTTGCGAGGATCATGAGGTGTTAGATCCGTTCACTCTGAAGTGTGTCAATCTGACGTGTCCAACGGGATATAGTCTGACCAATGGAGCATGTATTCAACAATCGTCGCGAAGCATGTGTTTCAATAGTAGCATCATCCCAACGTCAGTTCACATTGATTGCTTGATGATGATGATATTAGACCCTCAGCGATGTCAGCCAAGTTCCTCGATTGCAAACGAACTGATATCAACGTTCATAAACCCCCTAGAGCTGGGTATAAACACAACGTCATCTGAAGTAAATGCGTTTCTACTACGGAATGAATCATGCCTTCAATCGTTAGATGTGCTGGGTTTCATCGACCTGAAGACCGAGATCCCATTCACGTCTTATGACAAAATCTTCCTTTCCCTGGAAGAAAACGCCAATACCTTCAACAATTTCACTTGCAATATATCGGAATTTGAAATAGTATTGGGTTGCACAGACATTGAGGATACTTGTCCATCCGGTCTAGTCTCGCTGGAAGGCATTGAAGGTTTCTTTGATGATGACATCGGACTATGGTTCAAGGCTGCCGACAACAATACACGGCATGACTTGACTAATTCACTCTACACTCTCCGATATGCGATGGAAGATTCTTATTCGTATGCAAAGTATGAATCCCTTCACGTGTGTCCTCGGATTACCTGTCCATTGGTGGCCATGAACGCCTCTCTGTTTGAGCGCCTACCTCAGGGAGATTTAGTGTTCCTACCCTATAATCTGACTCTAGCGTACGACCAATTTGTCTACTTTGATAACCAAACCATTTACATCTGCTCTTCTCTTCTTGGAGGAGGGGACTCTTCTCTCAGTTTCCTCAATTTCTCCCCGGCCCAATCTCTTCTCACAGTCATTGGTTTGTGCCTGTCCATAGTGGCGCTGTTTCTAACGTTCATGACTTACATCCAGTTCAGTCGACTCAGAAAGTCAACTTCAAACTTCTTGATCTTAAGTTTGTGTCTCTCTTTGATCTTGGCGCAGCTATTCTTTCTCCTTATGGTTCCTGCTTCGTATAACCCCGAGGCTTGTGTCTCTGTAGCCATCCTTGGGCATTTCATGTGGATCTCTGTATTTTCCCATTCAACCTCCCTCGCCGTTGATCTGCATAGGCGCTTTGGTGTTACAGTAACCATTGGAACTGCGGACGAAGGTACCAGGGCTCTTGCTAAGTTCCTTTCATTTGCCTGGGGATTCCCTTTATTGATCGTCACCCCTTGCATTGGCATCTACTTTGGCCAGGTGGATATTCCTAACTTTAACATGTCATATGGACAATCGGCTTGCTGGATAGGTGATGGCCTGGCCAATCTCTATGTCTTTGGCATTCCCATCGCTGTCTTGATACTTTCCAATACTGTTCTGTTCGTCATGGTGGTCATAGGACTTCATCGAGTCCGGAGGAATGTGGCATCCATTCAGAAGAAATCCAACGAATCATTGCTGAGGGAAGAACTTCTAATATATATCAAGGTAATAACCAAAACTATCTGATGCATGCATCGAAAATATCAATGTACCTCATACAATTATTATCATATAACCCTAAACAGGCCGGGGGCCATTATGCCCCCCACGGGTGGTCACTCCTATACAAAAGTGCCAGCCAACGTGTCCATCAAGCTCTGAAATGGATCTTAAATGGCGTATCGCATCTTCGTAATTTTACACCCCTAAGTGGCATAATGCTGTGAAAAGCCATCCTGAATGGCGCAAAATGCACTGGGGTAATGTATTACTCTTTTTGTGATTATTTGTTTTTGTGAGTGCTGAAAACCACCCCTTTTTAAGGAAAACGTTGACGACGACGTAAAGCTGAAAATGATACCATTTCGACGTTATTAGGTCTTGGGGGCGTAGCCAGTCATGTTTGGAGTGACCCCCGATTGCTCTGGATTGCGTGAAGATGACTCCTCGCCGCTTCGTGACTTTTTGTCGAGTATTGCGCATCTTGTAAAACTAAATTGCCAAAATCGGACCTACCATTAAGAAATCACGTGACCTTATGTCTTTGCATGTCAGCCAGAAAATTACTAATTTCCGTGATTTGTAACAAACGGACATTAAAAACAATTTGATTTACATGTTATTTTGAGGGAACATATATCATAGTCGGGAAATATTTGTATCACACATAAAGTAAATTTTACTTCTTTTAGAACTGATATATTTAGCATGGATTGATCATAAATTTATTATACATTATCTTGTAATATATATTGAATAATATTGAATATATTGAATAAATGTATTTAAATGTTGAGCCTTTATCGTAATCTAGTGATCTATGTTTATATTTCCGACCATGCAGATGTCGACTCTCCTCGGTTTCACCTGGGTTTCTGGTTTTATAGCCGCACTCGCTGACGTCACGGCTCTCTGGTACGTATTCATCGTCCTCAACTCACTGCAGGGGGTCTACATCTTCATCGCCTTCGTCTGTACCAAGAAAGGCTTGCGCGTCTGGCGTGACTTATGTCTGTGTGGGCCATCGACCTCGGAGTCCACTTCGGGGAGGACGACCTCCTTTGATAGCAAGCGGGAAACACGCACCGAGTCAGTGTCACTGTCGAATATTGCTAACGAAATCATAAAGACAGGTTGAATTACATAGCGAGTAATATTCATGAGTATAGTGATATGGAAAATTTGGTTTATGTTTATTATAATGTAAAAATACATTAGGGCCACATTGCAGAGCATTGCAGAGGAGAATCAATCGATTGTAAGTTCAGAAAATTTGCTCGTTTCAACCGATCAGATTAGCGCATTTAGAACACGCTATCTTTCTACAATTTCAATGGAGTCTTTGGTGGTAGACAAATACAATAATGATAACGTCAAATCGTGCATGATGAATTGATTATTTGTAAATATTATTGAACTACAATTAGGTTTGTATGAATATACGTTTGTCCTTTATCCTATAGTGTAATGTCAAAGTCACTATCAGACTATCATTATGCACTTAGTATTTTCATTTATCGCCAAATATAGTGTGAATTCATCGCTCAATACTGTCGAAATCATATTATTTCCACAAAAACTTACGAATAACATGCGAATTGTATATATGAATTGTACAGTATAAACTAAAGTATATACATATATTTGATGTTAAACATGAATGGTTATAGATGTTAGTTGTATGACATGTCTCTAAGCAATTTGTATAATATAAGTCTCTGTTGTATGTATTACTGTCGGGAAGTACTCTTTTTACTGGAGTATAATGTAAGTTTATCTCATATATTCGTATATCCGTAATAATAGCCTATAATCATAACATGGATGTATTTTCTGTAAACGTGCTTGTTGATTGTACGATCAGTCCCCCCCCCCCCCCCCCTACCAACAACAACAAATCACACCGTTGAATAGCATGGAGTATTTCATTTTACCAAATGATTGATTGGCCGCATGCTAGTAAAATTCATTCTCATGCGGCATGTTCTGTACAATCGACATTCTACAGTTCTACTGAAAATGTAAATTACTAGGTATTTTTTTTCAGGACTGACTAGTTTGATAATTTTCCTGCGTGGTTAGTCAGGCTGTCTGGATCAATACAAAATATTGACATTTATACATGTATAATAGATAAGGTTTGTGTGGATGTTAGAGGAATAGTACAGGTTTGGTCAAACACAATTTTAGTAACAACTGTGAATGTGATTCTTGGTGATTTTCTTTCGTAGAGAGACGAGCTGAAAATTCATCAAAAATTAGTTGCAATGAAGACGACCATTTATTAATTAAAACATGTTCCTGATAATAAATGTACTGTTCAATCAATTGTGCGTCACAATGACTCCACATAGGAAAGGAGATGTGCACATTTAAAACGTATATAGAAATAAATTATGTATGACCACTAGTTATTCATTCATTCATTGAAAAAAAAACGTTTTAAATGATCACTTTATTTTGTAATAATTGACTGTTTCAACAGCTGCACATAAAAACAGTTGTGCATTAAACAAATACAAAATGCAGAAACAAATTATAACATAAGTCATTTAACTCAGGAAATCTACAATTTATCAAACTATAAAGATAGCAGCCATTTTGAAATTCAAGATGGCGGTTAAAATGAGCAGTGTTTAATTGCTACCAATCTTACATTGGTCATTTGTTATTGGTTCATCCCGAAACAATAGTCACTGTGGCAGTTGCAATGAACTCTGTACATGTTTTAGTTTCTGAAGTTTTGAAAGTCGATTCAGGTGATTCATTTGCCCCCAAAATGTGGGGATAGCCGCTGAAATTAACTCTCTAGCTCTTTTAGTTTCTGATATATTGATGTAAATAGGTGCCCTATGGCGGCCATTTCGGAATTCAAGATGGCGGCCAAGAATTGGCCGTGCTAAATTGCTTTTATCAAATTTCTTGAAGAGGAAGGTCTAAACTATGCTTTTAGCCGGAAGTGCACACTTGGTCTCATATATTGCACTAAGAGCCCCCACTATAATTGTCGTACACTCTCAAACATTACAGTTCAAGATTGAACAAAATAAATAACACACACAAAATAAACCCCACTCATTTAAAAGCATTAGATTATTCTAGCATTTGTGAAATATTGACCTGTACGCGAGCCGTATCGTTGTATAATATAACACGGTATACAGCGCATTTGTACGATCATTCGTTTAATTCGCTGTGATTTGTATTGTTTTTTTTCTGTCAATAATGGGGCACTCATCGTTCGTGACGCATGGAACCATTGAATACATCGATTGTCTTTGATCGTGTGCCACTTTATTATGTTGTTGTTGTTTTATGGTAATCAGTCAAACTTGACTATTGTTGCCAATTTAAAATCTTGTTAATTTTGTTTTTGTCTACTCTTCTTTATTGTCTTTTTTTTATTATCGAAACTATGCTTCATATTTAATCAAATGAAAACCATATGGCACCACTCTAAATATGACAATATATACAGTATTTGTTGTTTATACCAAAAGTATATACTAATTATAGCACACAAACCTTAGGTATCTCGCATAGGGACTCCCGCCACTTATATGCGTTACATTTCAATATTAATATAATTTTCTTTTAATTATAAAGCATAATATTATATCATCATTACATACAATATAACACTATTAAACTAAGGAATATCGCGATATTTACATTACAGGTAATTTGTGCAAACTCTCGGTGGGCTTATTTATTATTCTGTGCGTGTTAATACGAGTGCATTTTTAACCTTTTCTGTACTGAAAGAAAAATAAAATATATAATATAAACATATACATATAGTTAAACAAACAAAAGAAAAACAAAATCCAACACCGAAACAACACAATATATGTACATAATTATAATTACAACGCCAGTTCTGTTTTGTGCTTTTCTCACATAGGGACTGCCGCCACTGATGTGTAGGCTAATCATCAATACATTATATAGTTCTTTCCTGAGAAATACACATTATGCACATCGACACAATATTAATTACATTAAAAACTACATACTACAATAAACTACATAATTAGTTCATATTACATAATAATATTCAAATTAACCACTTATTAACTAACTTATTTTGGTGCCTTTCTTACAAAGGGACTCCCGCCACGATGTGAAGTTGAGCATCATTTATTATTTTCAAATATATCTAATGGATCCATGTAGGCCTACTTTCAATATACATACACTATATGCTTACCGACATTTACCAATACTAATCTGTACCGTTACTCATTAGCACGTAAACTGCATACAAATTATTATTTCCTTAAAGTTGAATACAACTATAAATTACAGTGACTTAAATTATGGGCTGCAGTCAGCATTGTAGGATCCACTCCTACTTGTTGACTGAGCCCCTGACTTAGATACTTTATTTACCTGAAATAACATTCATATACCACATGATTATGGTTGATATCCCTCACACATAAGGCCTCCCGCCACTGATGTGTTTGGGTCTACATTCCTTAATCTTAATGAAGGTGTTATGTAAAGTAATAACTGCTCAATATACTAAATAATTTTCTTCAAAAAATTGTGAAGCGAGCCGTTCTATATTATAAAAAACGAATAAGTGCTCTTTGAGTATGAACATCAATACTCTTTAACAAATCCATTATCTCTTCTACTTCATTTATACCTGTTTCAATTATGAGCATGGCTCTTTCTGTCGTATATTGGGGGCAGTCAACTAAATAATAATGTACAGATTATATTACAGGGCATCTCTCAAGTTATCTAATTGCTCCACCCGTGTTAGAGCTAATATAATTGCTCCACATTCTGCTTTGAATGACGATGTACAATACAAGATTCGTTTACATTATTTATACGAGAAGGCTGGAACCCAATTAGGTTAATATGCCTATATGTTTGTTTATTTCGAACTTGGCGAGCAACTAAATTGAATGACGATTAGCTCCAGAAAATTGTCAAAGAATCTGCGATTTATGAAAAATGGGTCGCATCAGAAAGGCAATTATGGGAAATTATTAGTTTTAATGTGGATTTTTGTCAATGACGATGTCACTAACAATTAGATACAGACTTTCGACTTTCGAGTTTTACATTTTGACCTACAACAATCATGTCAAAGTCAGTGAAAATGATAATATAATCGTTTGATCATGTATATGACGGATTACGATGATTACAATTAAAGCTCCACAGACAAGAAAACTGCCTCAAAATTTTGTTTTACTGAATCTAAGGTAGATTTTCATGCAGATTACTAATAAAAACATATTTTCCACGTGGGAAAACCCAGTAAAATAAAAAAAAAATCAACTTGTAAATTCACTTTAGTAACCCCCGTAAAAAAAATGAGTCCTGGCGAAGAAAAATGACGTCATCTTTGTGACGTCACAAAGTGACAATCGCAGTTTAGCTCGGTCATAGACGTACACGCTGAGCGCAATACTCACATTGACAGAGATATATTATTTCGATTTTTTTTTTTATATTTGCAAACATTTGTTAAAGTTTATATCATGGACAATCTACACTCAGATGTGTTGCTGCATCCTGCTACAATTCATTTCTTAGGCATTTTCAGTTAAGCCTCAATTTCCAAGCAAAAACGAGTTTGTTTTACTAGCAAGTGAAAGGCTCTGCCATGCAGATTCATACTTTGAACTCAGTGTTGTGGTCTTCTTGTGATGTCATGACCCGATAGGCATGTACGCCACACGCGCGCTCCGCTATAAATAACTTTTTTAGGAGCATGGAACGCCGATGCGAAAAAAAGCAAAAAAGTTACATGAAATTTATCTTTTTTGCCTAACTTAAGGATTTCTTTGAAAAAAAAAAGAGTGTGGTATATCAATATAGGCACATATTTAAAGCTATAAACCCGAATCAAAGCCAGGATTTCACTATACCTTTAAGTTCGTATACCCTAAATTATTATATTCCCAAATATATATATATTTCAAAGCAGCTAACACAATTGCATACAGGAAATGGGAATATCGCAGAGGTCATGTGTTCAAGAATTCCTGCACATAAAAACAATGGGATTAAAGTCTTCATTAACAGAACATTCCTACAATTTATCCCTAAAAATTATAAACACCATAATCTCATGCTCGTTCTTTTACATATAAGGAAAGGGTGCCCCAGAAAGGGGGCAACGATAACAATAATTATAATGATTGTGTTACTAATGATTTGCTTGGCAGAATGAATTGCAACTTGAAGCAGATAATGCTTATGGATATTTCAGCCATTTCTAAACCGATTTTCATCAAATAAAGTTTATTATGTCATTAAAATTGTATGCTCTTTCGAATTTGACCTCCCCCCTTAAGATCTCGGCCGCGAAGCGGCCGCTCGCCGTGAAAATTTGCGCGCATGTTAAGCGAATTGTATATATAGAACAAATTATTAGACCAAGCATTCTTTTGATCAATTTTGCTGAAGTTTTACACTATTTTGTCAATTTTGTAATATTTTAAAGAAAAATTAGTTGATGACTTTACCAAAAGGGGTGTAGTCAATGGTGTTAGTGATACCAACCACATATTTCCTGCCTTCAATTTGATTAAAACATGAATTTTGAGCAAATTGTATGGATTTTGTCAATTCCTTACATGTACATTAAAGGCATGGGTTTTATATAATATAAAGTGAAACATTTGTTTATTTTTTTCATGTAAGTTGTGATTATACTATACAAATTCTTTCCAGTTCCTAGTGTGACTTATATTAGCAATTTTATTCTTGGTGAAGGGTGCCAAGTGGCATTAAACTATGATAAGCAAATAATTTTTTGATATTGACTGCCTGTGCTTTATCAGTACACCATGATAGAGGCCATCTTCACCTGGCCATACGTCTTTCATAAGAGCAATTGACTGTCAATTGGAAACTCTAATCAAGAATCAATTTACTCATAAACAAGTCCCACAAAGAATGAAAAGACATTTCAACGATACAAACACTACTTACATAAAACAAATCATAAAATGTTCCGTTATGCATAAAAAACGTGTGTATAAAACCTACACGTTTTTGGTAAAAATCCATGCAATTGTTCTTGAAATTCATGTTTTCGTCAAATTCAAGACATACAATCTGTTTTAGACATTCCTAATCCCATGGACTATACCCCCTTTGACATTTCATGAACTTGTGTTACTTTAAAAATATTCAAAGTGACAAGATAATAATAATATACTCGATTTATATATATCGCCTAATATGATTGATAATCAGCTCTAAGCGCTTTACAATGATAATACAATATAAAAAATAGTGTAATCTCTCTCAAAAACTGAGCAAAAAGTGATTGGTCTAATAATTTTGTCCAAGGCTGTATATTCTTTAGACCATTTGGAATAATAATACAACAACAACATTTGGAAGAACCAGGTTCTTCCTTATGTTTTTTATTGTTTTTATAATTTCTTATGTATTTAATTTTATTTCTAACTATTATTCAACTATTTTGAGCTCCTAAAAATTTAAACAACACCTATGATAAATGTCTTTTTACGAAAACTGATATTTCCATTATGTTTTGTACACAAATCACGAAATTGGGCGATTTTGGGCTAAAATGCATAGACAAAAGGGCACGTGACTTTGTAACGGTACGTTCGATTTTCAAAATTTTGTTTTAAAAGATGCAAAAGACCCCCCCCCCCCCCCCCCCCCAACAAAAAAGAAAGAAAATAAGAAGAAAAAAGACACCAAGCAGCGGGGCGTCATCTTTACGCGTTCCGGAGCAATCAAACAAATCGCGGAAGGGGGAGGGCACGGTGGCTCCCCGGCCTTATTAGGGTTTACTGATTTGAATTTCATAGACTTATACAATATAATAACTGGAGAGAGAGTAGAGGAAACATGTTCCCCTCCGAGGGATTTGATATGCTATTGAGCAAAATTATAAGCCCCGATACGTAGTCATGCCATTGACCATGTGTGCATATCTCTTCTTTGTATTCCTCCATCGTTTATTTCCCTATTTATGGTAAATGTTCCATAGTACAACACATTGATTTGAGAATGCTGCAAATTGTTAGCATTATACCTACAGTAGCGCTCAGTGGCGTAGCGTGGTCGGACTGATTGGGGGGGCACGAACATTATTGGGGGGGGGGGGGGCACACCTTATGTATTTCTTTGTTTTTTTCAAAAAATGGCCCCTTATGTTTTCTATTGTTTTTTCGAAATTATTGGGGGGGGGGGGCACGTGCCCCCCCGTGCCCCCCCGTAGCTACGCCACTGGTAGCGCTCAATATTTCCAACCATTCAATGATTGTATTAGGTTTCTATTTAGCCGTATCATACTTTTTCTCATATCCTTCCATTAGTAATGATCATACTTTGTCGGAAATTAATACTAGATGAAAGAAATGAACTCGAAACGTGCGTTATTATATCAACCCCAATGAAATAATTAAATGGGGTTGATTATGATTACCACATCAGGGGTCGTCCTTTATCACCGAAGTCCGAATGACGCATGTACGGTAGTTTAGATAAACAGCTTCTTTCATTGCAACACCACATGATATTTATTATTCAAAAAGAGGGCGATCTCTCAAATCGTATTGATTAAAACCATTTTTATTTTAAAATCATTGTGCATGTGATGTTTTGTTGAAATAATGATTACAAACAGAGATCATCAGCAACTATTTCAAACCTCTTTTGTAAAAATTTGAAAAAATGTAAGCATCTATTTTGTTTTTCTTTTATCATCGAATAAATCAGGGATCCCAGGTTGATTCCGATTGAATTCATTTATTTATATTTGAGCTGTTTCTGAACCGACTTGAATCAAATAAAGTTCACTCTGTCATTAAAATGGTATGCCCTTTCAACTTTGACACTCAGTTTTTCATTACCTCAAAAATAAATATTTCTTGAAGTGCACTCTACATTATACCAAAACTGAACTACCCCTTTAAAGGGGTAGTACAGTTTTGGTGAGGCTGAACTTAAGTAACCAAACCTGGACAGTAACATTATAAACTAATAATTATAACTCCACCATGCTCGAAAGGTATACAAAATTACAAACGACTAAGTAAAAAGCCAATTATCATTTAAAAAGAGCCATTAAAACACAAGAGGGCGCTCTCTAAAAAGGCATTGGTTTGAACCATTTTTCATACAAAATTATGCATGTGATGTGTTATTGAAATCATGATTAAATAGAGAGATCATCAACAACTATATAAAAAACGTTTTTGAAAAAGTGTATGTATTTTTTATTTTTTTTTAATTCATCTAATTATTTGGGCCCCAAATAATTATAAGATCAGATATATGTATTGATATTTCAGCCGTTTCTGGACAGATTTCGACCAAGAAAAGTTTATTCTGCCATTCAAATTGTATGTTCTTTCAAATTCGACACTCAGTTTTTCATTGCCTCACAAAAAAATTGTGATGTGCAGCGCCCTCTCTACCAAAACTGAACTACCCCTTTAAGGTCAACTTATAATCTTTGTGAACATTATTTTGTTAAACATATCCCATGTGTTGCAAATGTGTAATTGACATGAATGTATTCTTCTAAATGCTTGCATTTTTATGAGCGTCTTATCATGACAGCTCGGCTAAAGCCAATTAGACCTGTGCGCTATAATTATACAAATGGACTTTTAAATGACTGTTTACTGTTTGGTCAACGAGAACTGGCGTACTGGAGGGGGGCTTGGGGCTATTCCCCCCCCCCCCCACCCCCACCCCAAAATTAAAATTGAAACATGGCTTATCTCGAATTTGATACCAGTGATTAATTAAAGGGTATTTTCTTGAGACATGATAATTCCGATTCTACTTCATGTCAAGTCAAATTTCCTTCCTAGTCATGCACCAGATTGCACAATTTCAAGTAAAAAAAACAATGCAAAAGCTCCCTACTGTGGAAGGACATCACCCCTTCCCACCCTGCCCCGCTCTGTAGCTTAAAATAGTTCCCTCGGGCTTGGTCGCTTCGCTCCCTTGCAAAGTCTCATACTCATCGCTTGCTAAAAGTTGGCAACCCTGCCATCACTCTCTGATGCGGATTTGTCTGCCCCCCCCCCCCCCCCCCTCCCCCATACAAATGTTTGGCTCATTACGCCACTGGTTATACGAGCAACATTAATATCATGCCGTTCTTAAAATTAACAAATCGTCAGTTCCATTTACAGCACACTGCACGACTCACTCCTCATCTTTGTTTACTTTGAGCATATAATTATAATTGTTTTTAAAAGGAGCCTAAATCCATTAGCAGTAAAACCTACACCATTATGAAAAGTCAAGGAAAAGTCAGAAATCGATGTGACATTGACACCTTGAACAATGGTGCTCCACGACGGGGCGTGTTGTATCAACAATAGAAAGGCACACAACAATAATGGTACCGCTTTTGTAGGCATTCATAATCCCATAGACTATACCCCCTTTGACATTTCATGAACATTTATTCATACTTTTCGTTTAATTATGCTTTGAGCATATAAATGTTTTTAAAAGGAGCCTAAATCCATTACCAGTAAAACCTACACCATTATGAAAAGTCGAGGAAAAGTCAGAAATCGAAGTGGGATTGATACCTTGAACAATGGTGATCCACGGGGTGTGTTGTATCAACAAAATAAAGGCACACAACAATAATGGTACCGCTACAATACATGCAACTGGTGTCGTGTGCCGAAGTACATTAATTAGACATCCTGATAAGCATGATAAGCGTATACTTATTTATCATTATTTTTTTTCTTATTCATGTCATTTTCTTCAATCTCCTTACCTGCTTCGTATTTCATTTCCATTCTCGCTATTAATTTATTTTCGCTTCTAAACTCGTCATCATTCTACATTTGTTTTCGAGTCCCAATTTAATGATGATGACTATTAGTTTTCTTTGACATTTCTTTTTTCATATATGATGTACTCGATGGATATATTGATTTCTGTTTGGTTCATATAATCGCATTGTTTCTTAGCATAAAAAGGGACGATTTGTTCATTGGAATGATAACATTTATTCTCAATATTAGTACTTCGACCCTTTGATAACCAATATCCCCTTGCTTTGCTTGACGTCCGTGTCTCCCGATAAATACAAACAAAACATTTGAAAAAGTGTGAATCCTACTGCTCTGAATTAACATGATTTTTGTGATATAAAATAAAATACAATTACAAATCAATAGGCTTATCTTAAATCTAATAGCTATATACAGATTTAACCGTATTGCTCTAGCATCAGCTGAAGACGCCTCCGGTAATCATGTATACATTAGGCTCGTTTACACAGACGGAAATAATCGTGATGCAAATTTAGAAAATTTGCATCGCGATCCAAATTTCGAAATTTTGTGTGGACATACAAATTTCGAAAATAATCGCGATTAGGATCGCGATGCAAAACGCCCTAAGTTCTGCGATTTTTTAGATTGAAATAAGCGCGATGAGTTGACGCGCGCGCGGCGTGTGTGAACGCCGAACGGTCGTCAGAAAAATACCGAAATAACATATCCCATCTCGCAAACCGCTTCTGAGCTATAGTGCGCAAATAATTTCGAAAAGTTTGAATCGCAATGCAAATTTTGAAATTATTTCCCTTCGTGTGAACGGGCTCAAATAATTTCGATATTTGAATCGCGATGCAAATCTTGAAATTATTTCCCTTTGTGTGAACGGGCGCAAATCATTTCGAAATTATGATCGCGATTCAAATAGCACTGAATATGCCTGTGTGAACGGTATCGCAGAAAGAGGTTTAAAGGCGGCACAACAATCACTGGAATAAGACGATCTCAAATTCATTCAGAGACTTAAAAAGAAGAAAAAATAATTTCATTCTTATGTTACCATAAATAAGCCAAACAACCAGATACAAGAGAAGTGGGATAGCTCCAAGTGATTTTGGTTGAAACTGTACAAAGTTAATGGATCACTTTAATGGTTTTAATCAACATTTCATACGTCTTAAAAGAATGTTTTCGAAAAATGTTCACAGAAACCAACAGCTTTCCATAATGTTAAAGTTTAAGTTAGAGTTAAGTTTAAAGGGTACCACCACCCAAAAATAGTATCCTTGTAAATGAAAGGTATCATCTTTAGTATTCCATTCCATCAACAAGTTCACAAAAATATGTGTCCAGAAAAAAATTATATAATTGGAAAACGCATCACCATTCTAAAGCATGCTGTATGTACGAGACTAAGTGTGTGCAGAGCGAACGAATCGCCCGGGATTCTATTCTCTCCGAACATACGTGTGAATAGCATTGGCGCACTCGCAAATGTTTAGCCCGTATGGAACCAGGAAATAGAAGTGGTTCCGCAAGTGGGGGAAATTAATTGCTTTGTTTATGAATTACACAACCCTTTGCAAAATGATGGGTATCTATTTGATATCACAAAACGGTACCAAAGCATATAATGATGTGTTTTTCTTTGCCTGGTGGTCCCCTTTAACTTAGCATCTTTGTGAGACACCGCACGCAAACACACACCCGCGTCTTACATGTCATACACACTTCTAATACTAACACGTCGCGCGCGCCCGTACGTACATGGACACGAATTAAATCTCTTTTTAGTCAAAACCACGACACTTTCATCCCAATCTTCAATTCTCTCACAGTCCCCGAACTATTCACAAGTGGTTACAGATCACTTTGCAGAAAGATTTAACAGCATCTGGACAACGTGCATCGAGGAAGTTCTTCTCATGATTTAGGTGATGACTCTCTTGCCGTGCAACACTATATTTCTAATGCACAAAACAATTTGTGTGTTAATAACCACTGTCGTTGTTTTATAGGAGTAAAATATAACTAGCTAATAAGGATAAACCTAGGGTTAGGGAACCATGGGAACATTGTGGGCCCTATATTAACTCCATCGGAATTGCAAAATATAGCTGTGAACGTGATAAACTGTCCATGTGCACAAGATGGAGCGATCTTCAGTCGCCTTGCCTACTGGACACACCATCTTCAGCGTCGGGACGCTTCTGGTTTTGTGTGTTGCTCTTCCGTGCTTAAAATGTGATGGTATGATTTTATTATATTATATGATTTATATTAACTTTGATTATATGTAATAGCTTTATATTAATATCATAATAATAATGGGTTATTCTTTGTTTTATTCGTCCTTTAAAAAAATATAAACTACCATTATTGTCTTATCGTTGATGTACCATATGTCCCACAATTAATTACAACGGGACTTTCTGCAACGATAACTTTAAAGATAGTAGATCAATCAGAATGATATTTCAGGGTATGAAACTATAACTTATTACCTACATCTTGCAGAAAACCCTATTCGATTTGCTTCAGTGGTCATGGAGAATTGGGGATCGTTGTAAATCATGTCATGGGTCCTTTTCTTCCAAGTTTGACACCTGGATGCTCTTGGCACCCATATGAATGGAAATACCGTTTGTCCCCCAAAAAATACAATCGGATTTTCTGCAACGATAACCTAAAAGATAGTATATCAATCATAATGCCTTTTCAGGGTATGAAACTATAACTTATTACCTACATCTTGCAGAAAACCCTATTTGATTTGCTTCAGTGGTCATGGAGAATGGGGATGTTTATAAATCACCAGTCATAGAGCAAAGCATGTTTTAATGAGGCTAAAACGCTCATTTTATTCAGATTCCAACGATCGAACTTTCTCACCCGAATAGTACTCGGCTGGAGATACATCATTTTAAAAATGCGATAACTTCAGTTTGCAATAACCAATTGTACAATGTGATATATGACATTGTAGAAAATATGTCATTCTTTGCTTCCATATAATTATATTTTTAATTCAACAACGACAAAAGATGAAAATCAAGTGTAATAACTTGACAAAATTCGTTTTTGAAAGTTCTTTTTCATTCGGCTTGAAAACTTACAAAATGTACTTGCGTCTCCTTCATATTTATACCATATGAAAGGTAATTTAATACACTTTACAAATATGTCAATTTTGAAGCCGTTTATTTCTTAATCGGGTCAGGAGCCAACAAAGACCAGCAAAGGACAAAATAAAATATCATATTGTTGGCTTTCAGCGGCAATCCAGCCCGTTGATTGGTTGAATCAGCATCAAGCAGGTTCTCCACGTCCCGCGAAGAAGAGAGAGGGGGAGAGAGAATTTCTCTTTCCCCGCACAGCGCGTTGTTTAGTCCAGATTCAGGACGTGATTTGTGAACACACACCACCTACATGCACACCACACTATACGACTCAGAGCTAAACGGGCGCTTATCGTTACGTCCGTAATTCCCCTTTCCTAGCTCCAAAATAACGTCCTGACGTTTCTGTGGGAATTGGGCGTGGAAAAAATCACCGGTTCGCAGCGCACGTCAATCATTATTCATGAGCATGCAGCATTTTGTATACGATTGCCACACTCATCGCGCTACGTCATAATGCCCGCAGCCAATCACGTTTGGCTAGTTGCCAGCTAATTAACATTATGCTTACGTTTCGCGGAGGAAAAGATACATAATCGACCGAACCTTCTGCATGTTCCAATATTACATACGGCAGCTATCAGCAAGTGAACGATAACGGCAGCTATTGGCTGAGCTGAGCTAGCTATGTGTAGGAGGTTCGGGCAGCGAACTACGCGTTGTTCCGAGGGGAGCCTGGTATTGCGTTATTTGAATGAGGCCAATCACTGGCCCGCTTCAAACACACCCCATCGTACCATCCAATGGGAATGCTCGTTCGCATTTTAGTTGTTCTTAATTTGTACCTGAGTGGTATTTTCTTGGCTCCTGACCCGATTATCCAACGCAACAAAATAAAACCTACGTATCCTGAAAGAGTATAAAACATGCTTTGCAATGATTATAAAATCAATGAGACGCAAGAAGCATAAACTGTTATTTTTCACCTCTGAACTTATTATTTTTTTGTGATATTTGACAACAAATTGCACTGGTAAAATTTGATTTAATACTTGATTAATTATGATAGACATAAAATATGATTCTTCCTCTAACATTTGATACCACATTCATTCATTAAAGACTATGTTAAGGTTCCATAAAGCTCAAAATAATACCCCTCTGCTTTGCTCATTGGTGCGTGCGGTTCGGAAATCTATGAATACGATATGAATAAATACAGTGGAATCGGGCTGAGTTGCATTCTGACTGTCACGTCAGATGTCCCTTCCCTCCAGGTTTTGTAGGAAGACGCGTTGTCCATTGTGTTCACGCCTTACACACTAAGTTGTTCATTGTGTTCTCGCACAAAAATATCTTTTGAGAAAGTAACTTTTTGTTTCCTGCATTTTCAACTAACGAAATAAATAATGAATGAAATGAAGTAAAATGGAATCATATTTCTGAGTTTTGCAAACATTAGTAAGGTGTGAACATTAATGATTAAAGAGAAAATTAAATCATTAACTCATGGAAGACTTGATTTGAGCTCTTCCTCCTGTATGGCTTTCATTATTTGTTTCACATCCTTCAACAACAAAACCTCACACGAGTACAAACCATTGATATAAAGGTATGCACACAATTTGAATTAATTCGTTAGTTGCCCTGGCAGTTGTGAGCAAAATATTTCCATTTATGTGGATGCCAAGAGCATCCAAGTGTCAAACTTGGAAGAAACGGACCCATGACATTATTTACAAAGATCCCAAATTCTCCATGACCACTGAAGCAAATCGAATAGGGTTTTCTGCAAGATGTAGTTAATAAATTATAGTTTCATACCCTGAAATATCATTCTGATTGATCTACTATCTTTGCATTTAGCTTTATCGTTGCAGAAAGTCCCGTTGTAATTAATTTTGGGACATCCGGTATAGTCTGAAATAAGTATTACATACTTATTATTAAATGAAACATAATAAAGAAACTGACCAGAAATATAATATGACTGAAAAAGAGCAAAGAAAATGGGGTTCCAGCGGGATTCGAAACCGAGACCTCTGGATTGTGTGTCGAGTGTTTTGGTCTGAAACCCGATTGGCAATTCGACACAATACTATTTCCAATTAAAGGGATAGTTGAGTATTGGTAAATACAGTTTTGAGTACAGTTTTGGTCAAACTGAATTTTAGTAATCAAAACCTGCACCATTACATTACAAACTAGTAGTTATAACTCCACCAAGCTCGAAAGAAATATACACAATTACAAACGACTAAGTACAAAGGCTGTTATCATTAAAAAAAGAGCCGTTAAAACGCAAGAGGTCGCTCTCTAAAAACTGATTGGTTTTAACCATTTTTCATACACAATGGTGCATGTGATGTTTTGTTAAAAAATTGATTAAAAAGAGATATCATCAACATCTATTTAAAAACGTCTTTCGACGCTTTTGTATAAAAGTGTATGAGCATTTTATGTATTTTTTAAAGAGTCAAGATATCGCCTGGCTAGAAGATATAAAAATAAAATATTTTGAAATCATGTTTTACAACTATGAGAGCATTCGAAAGGGAATGATTCTCATTTCACATGTTTTATTCAATGAACTTTCAAATGGAATTAAAACCAACTAAAACCCTTACAATTTAGTGTCAATGGGCATTTCGGGAATTACCACTACTCAAATGTACCTTTACATATTTGATTAACTGGTCAGATACATCTATCTCCAGAATATTATCTAAAATAGGAATAATAGATATAGGACGACAATTATCTAGACTATCTTTGTTAACACCTTTAAAAATTGGGGTTACACGAGTAAGTTTGCACTGACTTGGAACAATTCCTAACAAAAGAGATACATTTATTATGAATGCACCCGGTTTATATATAAACATCGTAGAATATAAACTAATTTTTGCAGGAATATTATCAGGACCTGAAGCCTTGTCAGATGACAGATTTGTAAGCAATTTCAAAATATCATCATCATTTTATCTCACTAAAAGAAAATACATAAACTACATGATTGACACCAGGGGTTGGATTTTCAGCGTTGACGTCTGGCTGTTGCATATGTTGAATATTTGCACCAATATCAAAACAAAAATTATTGAAACTGTCAGAAAGACTACTACCAGTAAGATTATTTCCCTCAAGACTCAAGGAGATTGGTGTATTTTGATTCTTATATTTTTCTGGTAAAATAAATGTCAATGATTTCAAAATATCTTACTTTTGCTGTTCAATTGGGCAATTCCACGGTAACGGAAGGACATTTAGACACAATTTTGGAACTTCAATCAAATAATTCCAGGATCCTGCTTTTGATTTTTTATTCTAAATGGCATGTCTTTGATCCTTGTTGGGACACCTTTGATTTCCACTATTTCTAACATTTTGACCGCATTATGTAAATTAGATATGGACACTAATGAGGCCGGTAACGGAAGGACGCCAAAATGGACATGGATTTTCAAGTTTTTTAGTTATGACCCAATCTCTGTGAAGTTACGAGGTTTATCATGTTAAGTTGGCTACTAGTCAATTTCCTTATGTTCACAGAGTATAACACCACCTTTTAAGAAAAATATCTACATTGGTATATTAATTATGAGAAATTAATTACTCCAGTGTTCGGTAACGGAAGGACGGTAACGGAAGGACCTCTGAAAAGTCTATTGGAATTGTACAATAAAATTAATTTTGAAATTTAAAGACCATTTATGAGAAGGAAACATCTCTTTTGTGGTCTAAAATGAGTTTGTATCATAGATAGCATATGGACATCACAAGCATTTACATTTCTATTTTTTTCTTACTATATTTCATGCTCCAATGGCTCTTATTCATGGTCAATCCATGGTAACGGAAGGACACTCAGACACAAATTGTCAACTTTAAGAAAGACATTTTTAAATACTTGTGTTTTTAGAACAGTCTATTTTGATAACAATACTACAAATGAGGTCAGTAACGGAAGGACACTAAAATGGACAAGGTTTTGTTATCAAATCAGTTTTAAACTAAAATATTTTAAGGGTACACATTTCATTCTCTGAAGGGTTAAGAAGAATTTACTTGTTCTTTGATTAAAATTTGTCCGCAGATATTTGAGTTATTTCACACAAAGCGGACCAATGTTCGGTAACGGAAGGACATAATGGACTATAATGTATGATATGACACAGTAGGGTCATTCCATGTCAAATCACCTTTAAAAAAAATAGAAAATTTTCATCGCAGCCCCCTTCAAATTTGCTAATATTTGGTATGTATGATATTTCAACCTTTAAAAGCGCAAATATTTAAGTTTTAGCCCAATCCGCCCAATGGTTTTGGCGCTATGGTCGATTCTTATGGGGGAGTTTTGTAAGAAATGGACGTGAGCACCATTTTTCAAATGGCCATTGTCCATTAACCGTTGGGTCAATTTATTTTGTAAAGGTGTCATTGGACTGGGGATGTTATGTGCAATCCATTTATGCCATTTGTGTTCATGCATGAGCGAGTTTGGATACGATAACCTTTGACCTTAGATTTTGACCTTCCGTTTTACCTCGTGGATCAAACAATTTTGAGAATTTGTTTTGCTTAAATCTTGGCTTGATATAATTTCTACATCATATGAAAGAATTGGAGATATATTATTTCTTGCTTTTTCTACAGCCTTGTTTTTAGTTTGCAAATTTCATGTAAAATTTAATTATTTTAGACCTACACCCATGTCCAAGAATTCTATAGGGGTGTATTGTATTTAAAAAAAGACCTATTCAAAGTCATGATCAGAGCCTATTCACACCCTGGCTCACCACAGTTAAATAGACCTACTAATCCCCATACAATAGAAATCCAGACAAATGCCATCATGGTACAAGGGCCCTGTTGCAGAAAGAGATAAAATCAATTGTGAGCCAGATCAAATGTTCTAAATGCACAAATCTGATTGGTTGAAACACAGAAAATTACTAGTCTGACCACGCTACGCCACTGATAGCTGGCCATTGCAGGTATTGTCTCATTATTTTGGGTTTTCATATATGAGAGACCAATTTTTGAACATAAATTTTGTCATAATATGTAATATGAGGTACCTTGTCCATCTGTTACCATGTGTATGGTAACGGAAGGACATTTTCTTTTGTTATTTATTAATTAACGAAGAAACAATGAGTAATACAATTGTTAGCGATGGGAAGGCCTACTTGAACTTGCTTTGCACTGAAGATTGGTCTGCTCTCTAACAATTATGTGAGCCACAAAATTAAAAATATTGATTTTTCGGTAACGGAAGGACATTTTCATAGGCTGAAAATAAGAAGTCATTGAAGCATAACAAATCAAATAAATCATACAAATTTACTATTTTACGAAATGGTCATATCTCAGGAGTCAGAATAATGGTTTTTAGGCTTAACTGGGGAAATATTAAACAAACACAGGATCAAAACACTTTTTCACAAAAATGTCAAATTTGTGGTGTTCAATTATGGTTATAAAGTTATTATAAAAAAACAACTAAAATTATGTAAAACTAAAATTTTCTCATTGAATTCCAAAATTATAGAATTGAAGCTTTGATTTGATACCAAATTTGTATCATAAAAATGCTTGTAAAATTGTTGGTCAAATGTCCACTTTGGCGTGGAATTGCCCAATTCTATTCATAATAAATTGTGTATTTGCATGACAAACACAGTCTGTAATGTTGTTTCTTGCCTTCTTGATATGTCTTCCAATCATTTGTTTTTTTAATGCTTTTTTCTCTTTTAAAAAAAAATCTCTTTCTGTATATTAATACAGTCAAACCTGTCTATAGTGGCCACCCAAGGGAGTCACAAATAGTGGCCATTATAGACAGGTGGCCACTATAGACAGGTTAAATAGCACTGTTTTTCCATGCAGGGGATAACTTTTGATGGCCACTATAGACAGGTTGGCTGCTATAGGCAGGTGGCCACTAAGACAGGTTTGACTGTATATAAAATATCAGGAGGCTTCCCATCAGGTGAGTCCAGACGTTTTACTCTAATTCTACGCACGCGTGCATGTTTATCAATGAGTCTATTTTAAACAAATATATGAGTTTAATCTATTCTTCTCGTGGTTCTAAAGTGCACACTAAGGAGATATTCAGGGTTAAGTGTACGTGCACCCAAAATTACGCAATTTCTGTTTACTACGAAATGTACGGTGCATGCACCATACATTTCGTAATAAACTAAATTCACTCGTACAAGCAACATAACGTGTGCATAATACACTGAACTTTACCGCAATAAAACGGTATAACGCCAGTGGAGCTGCCATTTTGTACAGATAATTTGTGTAATTTGGGGTGAACATTTAACTCTTAATATCTCATTAGTGTGCACTTTAGATCAAATTGAACTTCGTGATTGTAAGTAAGCATATTTGTATAATTATGTTAATATGTATATTGCGTAATCCTTCTTACCACGTTAAAGGGATCTAGTAACTTTGTTGACATGTGCAAAAAGTGATGAATGGTTGATGCAATGTATATTGTTGTTATCTCATATGTCCACAGGGTATTGTGTGAACATTTCAAGTCAAATGGACATTGTATGGCCAAGTAATGAGCGAAAATGCAAAGTGATATTCACTAACTCACTGCACTCACTTTGTACACGGAAGAAAAACTCGCACGGAGTTTTTCTTATCTGAATACTTCAATCATACATATCTTTGTAACGAAAGGGAAATTTGAAAAACCGAAACCTGTCCCGTGATTTTATTGTTAATGCGAATACAACAAGGTATAAGGGAACCGCTATAATTAAAATTTTTTATTTTGAGGATTTGGACAATGTTACTAAGTCCCTTTAACAAAACTTTAAAACTCAATCGTTTTCCGCTTCTCGTCCCACGGCCAAGATGGTACAGTTTTGGTCAATCTGAATTTTAGTAACTAAAACATATAAGTTATCATTGAAAAATAATAGTTATAATATTCGATGATGCTGGACAATAATACAAATAGCTAAGTTACATGGTCGTTTTGATTGTAAAAAGCAGTCGTTAACACAACAGGTCGCTCTCAAGACCTTAAAGCTTCAACCATCTCTCATCAAAAAATGTGACCTTGATGTTAGGCTAAAATAATTATTCGATAGAAATATCATTAAAACAATTTAAAGCCACATTTGTTTAATGTCAGAAACGTGTAGATGTTTAAATATTTGAATAAATGTTGGGGATCAATTAACATCTAATACAATCGAATATAATTATGGATATTTCGGGTGTTTCTGACCCGATTTTAATTATTTTGTTCAAGGTTATTGTGTCTTTGAATTGTGTGCTTTTCTAAATAGTACACTCAGTTTTTCATTACCTCACAGCAAATTTATTTCTTGAAGCGCCATCTAAACGAAAACTTAATTATCCTTTTAATACCCATCTTTAATTACTACTCTTAAACGAAATTCGCGTTGCTCTTCTTAGATCGTATAGTCGTTATATGACAGCTTTGGTTTAAAGTGCGGTTCAAAAATAATTAATTTTTACTTTGTTTGTGTCGACTGTCGAGTGTTTACTACTGAAACCCGATTGGCAATTTGGCAAAAGACTGTTTTAAATTGAATATTTCATTAACTGGTCAGATACAACTTTTTCCAGAATATTAACCAAAAATAGGAATAATAGATATAAGACGATAATTATCTAGACTTTGTTACCACCTTTAAAAATTGGGGTTACACGAGTAAGTTTCCACTGACTTGCAATAATTCCCAACGAATGAGATTAATTTATTATGAATGCAACCGGTTTATATATGAACATAGTAGAATATGAAATAACTTTTGCAGGAATATTATCAGGACCTGAAGCCTTGTCCGATAACAGATTTTTAAGCGATTTCAAAATATCATCATCATTTATCTCACTAAAAGAAAATACAGAAACTACATGATTGACACCAGAGGTTGGATTTTCAGCGTTGACGTCTGGCTGTTGCATATGTTGAATATTTGTACCAATATCAACAAAAAATTTATTCAAACCGTCAGAAAGACTACTACCAGTAAGATTAATTACCTCAAGACTCAAAAGGATTGTTCTATTTTGATTCTTATCTTTTTTCTGGTAAAATAAATGTCAATGATTTCCAAATTTTTACATTTATTTGCTGCTTCAATTCTATTCATAACAAATTGTGTATTTGCCTGACGAAAACAGTCTGTAACATTGTTTCTTGTTTCATGATATGTCTTCCAATCAATTGTTTGTTTAGTGCTTTTAGCTTTTTTATTATTTGATCTCTTTCTTTAATTAATTCCAACATATCAGGAGGCTTCTCATCAGGTAAGTCCAGACGTTTCACTATAATTCTACGCATGCCTGCATGTTTATCAATGAGTCTATTTTTTGAAATATATGACTTTAATCTATGCTTCTTGTGGGTCTTAGTCAATTATACCTTTGTAAATATTACACAGCCTGTATTAATTATATCTGTTCTTGAATATGCATGTCAGGTATTTCATGGAGGGATGACTAAGGAACAATCGGACTTGTTTGAGTCAGTTAAAAAACGAGCTCTTCGTATAACAGCCCCACACTTGTCATACACTGAAGCTCTTGGGTTTAAACAAATTAGAAACAATGTTTGATCGTAGAAAAAATATGTGTTTACTACTCTTTTAACAATTGCAAATGCTTCTTCTTCGTGCTTCTTCTTCTTCTCAATTACTTTTGCTGGCTTTTGATATTTTAACGCAAACTGCAATCGTTCATGAATGTATTATATATATATGTTAACTTAATGAAAGTGATTTAGGATGTTCAATGTCTTAATAGTGCATTTTGATTCTTGTTGTCTTTAAACTTGACTTGCAAACAATCCATCCTAACAATAAACTTCGATTGAATAATTCAATATATCAAATATAAACGATAAAGGGATATATTTTTAGTTGACGATGGGCTATTATGTGATTTGATTTTTTTAAAGCAGGAAAACAGTTTATGTTTTTTGTGAAAGTGACTCACAACATCCATAAGAATCTTACATGGATATTATAAGGATATGATTGTAGTCTCAAATATTACTTTTTGGAAAAGTTTGTTAAAGTTAAAAGACTATTTGTAAAATGAGCAGATTTGTTACAGTAGGGATGGTACAGTTTTGGTTAAACTGAATTTTAGTGACTAAAACTTGTAATTTATCATTGAAAAATATAATATTCGATGATGCTTGAATGGTAGAAAATCATACAAATAGCCAAGTTACATCCTAAGCGCCATTTAAACGAAACCTGAATTACCCTTTTAATACTGATCTTTAATTACTACCCTTAAACGAAATTCGCGTTGTTCTTCTATGATCTTATTGTCGTTATAGTTCAGCTTTGGTTTAAGGGGCGGTTAAAAATAGTTTACTGTTTAGGTAATGGAAATCCAAGTGTAATATTTAAAAGGGCACATGAAATCAGGGTCGCTCTTTATAATGTAAGAAGAGGGTCGTTATCATTAAATGATAACAGGCGACTCTCATTATGAATAGCGACCCTGATTTCGTATTATGAATAATACCGATCTTTATGAAGAGTGACCCTTAAAGTGAATAATGAATAGCTACCCATTCATGGAATTATGAATACCGACCCTTTTCTTAGATTATGAACAGTGACCCTTATGAATAGTGAACCCTTTTTAAAATTATGAATAGCGGTCTATATTATGACAAGTTAACCCTTATGGATAGCGGTCCTTATGCATATCGAGCAGACCCCGAATATTTGTGTCAATCCTGTGTTAATCCACTGGAAGCACAATTGCCACTATGTAATACTCACTTACCTAAATGGCTTGATGTTTTTTGGATTTTTTTTCAGTTATATTTGTTTTCAAAATGTCCTTTGAGCTGATACATTTTCAAATGATCGGTAGACAGTGCTGTACTAGTATCGTGTATTGTGGGGTCACCATATAATACATCATTGTGATAACTAATTTAATAATTACCGACTTTGGCCGCCGGGGTGACTTTTGCCACTTTTTTCGATGAATGTATTTTCATCAAGCTTCACATTTTAGAACAAAATTCTTATTGCTTTAAATATATTCTTACAGGTTCATGTACATAATCAGAAATTAGTTCTTGAGGGTAAGTCTTGATGAAAATACATCCTTCTCAAAAAGTGGCAAAAGTCACCCCGGTTTACGGTATAGTGAACTCAAGTTCCAAATATGAAATTACACGTGTGTTCTAATAAAAAAAATCAATACTTAGTATTAGTTATACAACTATTCAAATTATGACAATCAATCTACAATAAAGTTAGCCAATTCAAGACTGGTCCCGAAAATACTTAGGCAAGGGTCTATGAGAAAATATATGTTATAGCAAAACCAATCAGTCCTGAAATGGGTTAATATATCCTGTATTATAAATGCAATGACTTGTGTATGTTATGTTTCCAAAAATGAACTGTGACGAACCCAAAACATTGAGAAGAGCCAAATACTGTAAACATAACGTACAATAATTATGACCCTTCTATTGCAATTTGTCGTAGTGTCTGGAATGAGCTGTCAAAAAAAAAGTTTTCTTCTAATAAAACGTTCAGCAGAGGCAAAACATGTAAACAAAATAAAAATTTTATCTTATATCGCCTAATTGCAGTCGTTGACGAAGCGATCTTCGTGAACTACACAGTGAATGGCTGGTCGGTACCCGTTTGCCCCCCTAATGGGTTGTGTAACGTCAACGTTACTGCGGGGTGCTCAGCACCGAGCCCTGACAGTGAATATGTCACATGCAACTGCGACCCAGCGTGTCACTTCTACACCGATTGCTGCATCGATTACTTCCTGAACTGCGACATAATTCTCCCGTCTGATACATTCATAAGGGCAGTAGATAGAATCAATTCCAAGCAACTCGCTTGTATTTCTTCTAACAGAGGCGGGTTGAATGTCTCGCTTGATACTTCTAAATATCTCATGGTCGCTAAATGCAGCCATGATTGGGTTGACCGGCTTAATATCTCAAGCAAATGCGAAGACCCCTCGTATGTCGACGATCCACTGACCATCCTCCATGTGATACATCTTGACAGCATCAGTTTCAAGAATATCTACTGTGCTGTATGCAACTACCGAGACCTCGGAGAGGTACTCCCCTGGGGATTTGAAGCTGTATGCTCTGATGGAGAACTTAAAAACGTGTCTGCCAGTGAATACACGGTTAACCAGATGAGACTTGTGATGAAAACCTGCTTGGGTTGGGAACTGAAAGCACCCAATTCATCCACACCAACTGCAGCGCGCAAATGCAATGGTCTGGTTTCAGTCGATTCTTGTGAAGCAGGGACGGATCCTTCGTTGGCAGGAGCTTGCGATTCGTACACTGGATTATTTGGTGGATTTACTTATAAAAATCCACATTGCTTTTATTGCTATCATTCCAATCTGTATAACAGAACATCGATTGAAATTTACAAAGAAATCGAATCTACTCGATGTCCAGTACCCATATCAACACCTGGTGAAAGTGGCCCACCACCCTCACATGTAACTTTCTCACTTTCTATTCTCTTTGATTTTAAATCTGTGGAAGGACTGAACATCCAGTTGATGTCAGACGATGGTGACGACTATGTAGTTCCTTGCGAGGATCATGAGGTGTTAGATCCGTTCACTCTGAAGTGTGCCAATCTGACGTGTCCAACGGGATATAGTCTGACCAACAAAGCATGTATTCACCAATCGTCGCAAAGCATGTGTTTCAATAGTAGCATCGCCCCATCGTCAGTCCACATTGATTGCTTGATGACGATGGTATCAGACCCTCAGCGATGTCAGCCAAGTTCCTCGATTGCAAACGAACTGATATCAACGTTCATAAAACCTCTAGAGCTGGGTATAAACACAACGTCATCTGAAGTAAATGCGTTTCTACTGCGGAATGAATCATGCCTTCAATCTTTAGATGTGCTGGGTTTCCTTGACCTGAAGACCGAGATTCCATTCACGTCTTACGAAGAAATGTTTCTTTCCCTGGAAGAAAGCGCCAATACCTTCAACAATTTCACTTGCAATATATCGGCATTTGAGATAATATTGGGTTGCACAGATATTGAGGATACTTGTTCATTCGGACTAGTTTCGCTGGAGGGCATTGAACGTTTCTTTGATGATGACATCGGACTCTGGTTCAAGGCTGCCGACAACAATACACAGCATGATTTGACTAATTCACTCTACACTCTCCGATATGCGATGGACGATTCTAATTCTTATGCAAAGTATGAATCCCTACATGTGTGTCCTCGGATTACCTGTCCATTGGTGGCCATGAACGCATCTCTGTTTGAGCGCCTCCCTAAGGGAGATTTAGTGTTCCTACCCTATAATCTAACTCTAGAGTACGACCAATTTATCTACTTTGATAACCAAACCATTTACATCTGCTCTTCTCTTCTTGGAGGAGGGGAATCTTCTCTCAGTTTCCTCAATTTCTCCCCTGCCCAATCTCTTCTCACAGTCATTGGTTTGTGCCTGTCCATAATGGCGCTGTTTCTAACGTTCATGACTTACATCCAGTTCAGTCGCCTCAGCAAGTCAACTGCAAAATTTCTGATTACAAGTTTCTGTCTCTCTTTGATCTTGGCACAGCTATTTTTTCTCCTTATGGTTCCCGCTTCTTATGCCCCCGAGGCTTGTGTGTCTGTAGCCATCCTTGGGCATTTTATGTGGCTCTCTGTCTTTTCCCATTCAACATCCCTCGCCGTTGATCTGCATAGACGCTTTGGAGTTACAGTAACCATTGGAACTGCGGACGAAGGCACCAGGGCTTTGGCTAAGTTCCTTTCATTTGCCTGGGGATTCCCATTATTTATCGTCATCCCTTGCATCGGCATCTTCTTTGGTCAGGTGGATATTCCCAACTTTAACCTGTCATATGGACAATCGGCATGCTGGATAGGTGATGGCCTGGCCAACCTCTATGTCTTTGGCATTCCCGTCGCTGTCTTGATACTTTTCAATACTGTTCTGTTCGTCATGGTGGTCATAGGTCTTCATCGAGTCCGGAGGAATGTGGCATCCGTTCAGAAGAAATCCAACGAATCATTGCTGAGGGAAGAACTTCTGATATATATCAAGGTAATAACCAAAACTATCTGATGTATGCATCGAAAATGTCAATGTCCCTCATACAATTATTATCATAAACACTAATAAGGCCGGGGCCATCATGCCCCCCCCCCCCCTCCCCCACACACCTAAATGGCATAATGCTGTGAAAAACAACCCTTAATGGCGCAAAATGCACCGGAAAAGGTACCCTTTTTTGTGAGTGCTAAAAACCACCCCTTTTTAAGGAAAACGTTGACGACCCCGTTAGCTGAAAATGATACATTCTGATGCTTTGTTTAGCGCGGGTGCGTAGCCAGTCATGTTGGGAGTGACCCCTCTGCCCCCCCCCCCCCCCTCCATGATTTTCCCAATTGCTCTCGCTTGCGTGAAGATGACTCCTCGCCGCTTCGTGACTTTTTGTCGAGTCTTGCGCATCTTTTAAAACTAATTTTACGAAGATCGGACCTGAGAAATCACGTGACCTTTTGTCTTTGCATGTCAGCCCCAAAATTACTAATTTTCATGATTTGTAACGAACGGACATTTAAAACAATTTGATGTGCATGTCATTTTGAGGGAAGATATTATCTTAGTAGGGAAATATCTGTATCACACATAAAGTAAATTGTACTTCTTTTAGAACTGATATATTTAGCATGGATTGATCATAGATTTATTATATCGTGTAATATCATTTTTTTTCTCTTCAGATTTTACAACTCTGATATGGTTATAAGGACGCTACTATTACAATAAATATAATTCAAAGATATTGAATTAATGTTTGTAAAAGTAGAGCCTCGTGCCTTAATCTAGTGATCTATGTTTATATTTCCGACCATGCAGATGTCCACTCTGCTCGGTTTCACCTGGATTTTTGGTTTCATAGCCGCACTTGCTGACGTCACGGCTCTCTGGTACGTTTTCATTATCCTCAACTCTCTGCAGGGGGTCTACATCTTCATCGCCTTCGTCTGTACCAAGAAAGGCTTGCGCGTTTGGCGAGACACATGTCTGTGTGGGCCATCGACGTCGACCTCGGGGTCGACGTCCACTTCGGGGAAGACGACCTCCTTTGATAGCAAGCGGGAAACACGCGCCGAGTCAGTGTCACTGTCGAATATTGCTAGCGAAATAAAGACAGGTTGAATAACAAAGCGAGTTATATTCATGAGTATAATGATCTGTGAAATGTTGTTGATTTTGTATTATAATGTAGAAAAAAACGTTAGGGACCCGTTGCAGACAGAGATCCAATCGCTGTAAGTTACAATTAAGTTTAAGTCAGAAAATTTGCTCGTTTCAACCG
Organism: Echinarachnius parma; assembly: GCA_037951105.1. Lineage (NCBI taxonomy): Eukaryota > Metazoa > Echinodermata > Echinoidea > Clypeasteroida > Echinarachniidae > Echinarachnius > Echinarachnius parma. The sequence goes on from JBAMJV010010150.1 coordinate 76,069, forward strand.
ATCAGATTAGCGCATTTAGAACACGTGATCTGACTTACAATTAATTGTAAGCTTACAATCGATTGTATCTCTTTCTGCAACGGGGCTCTAATCATTTCAATGGAGTCTTTGGTGGTAGACAAATAAAATAATGATAACGTCAAATCCTGCATGATGACTTGATTATTTGTTAATACATGTATAGGATTTCTCGGCCAATTTCGTAAACTGTTCATTCGTATTGATATTCGGTTCATTCAAATCGCGAAATTAAGCTGAAGGCTTACACTTGTCGTTCAAAATTGTATTTCCTTCATTCTATTTAGCTCTTTACTCAAGTGATTTAGTACTCATATCATTCAATTTAAAAAGCACGCTATTAGCATTCAATTACGCCAGCAGAATTCACGGAAGGCAGTATTACGCAATCACGAACTTTCTCGCTTTAAATTGAATGACAATTTTACGAAATAGAAACACGTTTTAAATTGAATGCAAACAAAATGTTTTCAAATGATCGTTATATGAATTAAAATGCAAAACAAACGATTTTGAACTACAATTACAGCTGCGGTGACAAAATCGGCGAAATTGAATGCACACAAAATTATTTCGTGTGGCCACTTTACGAAATTGACCGAGAAATCCTTTATTATTGAACTTCAAGTAGGTTGTCATGAATATAATTTTGTCTATGTCCGAGTGTAATGACAAAGAGAATATGCCATTACCAGATTATCATTAGCCTATGTACTTAGTATCTTCATTTATTGCGAAATAAAGTGTTAAATCATCCCTCAATATGGTTAAAATATTTCTATTTCTACAGAAGCGAATCCAAATATTTTACACTATGAAATATTGTATGAAATAAAATGTATATACAAATGTATGATTAGATGTAACTAAACAATTTGTATAATATAAATGAGTCACGGTGCGTATTATATGAAGAGTTCGTTTCCAAAAAAGGTTAGGTCCACTTTTGTAAGTTTTGAGAAAAATATGTTTTTTTATTTCTCATAGTTAGCAATGTTGAGAGGACATACAATTCTATTACATGAAAGAGCATCATAATAGGATTGTAAAATAACTCTTTTAAAATATCCCAGCATCTTCTGTTTTTTTGTATTAATTTTTTTGTATTAATTTTCTTTTTTGACCTAACTTTTTTTGGAAGCAAACTGTGTTGGACCTAACCTCTTTTGAAAAAAAAAAAAATTTCTTTGTAAATTTTAACAACTTTACAGTATGAATTTATTTTTCAGTTAGCTTTACCGGCTGCTAAAAATCTATAAATTAAGCTTTAAAAAATGAATTTTGATGGAAAATAGACATAACCTCTTTTGGAAACGAGCTCTTCATATGTCACTTACTATGACTGTTTGCACTGTTCTTAATTGATTATACTTGCTATTGCACCTTACTTTTCAGGGGCGTCGATCCGTTTTTGCGATTGGGGGGCGACATTTGAAAAAAAATTCCAGAGTGACCACTGAGAGAGCTAAAAGCCCCACATTGGCATGCCCGGAAGTTTTATTATGCGCTCATTGAAAGTGTCTTGATGGCTCGAAGACCTGACTTTGGGGGGCACCCACATTTGGGGACAATAATGGGGGTCCAGGGGGCGGAGTCCCCGGAAGCTTTTAGATTTCAGACATTTGCAACTCCTATCATGGGTGTTAAAATTGTATAAAATAGTGAACCTACTCGTAACGTATTTTTAAAAGGCATAGCGAGGAAAAGATTGAGCCTTGCATGAGATGGATCCACGTGATCATGTATACTATAGAGCCATCGATATAGTCTAGGGCATTGGGCTCCCATGAAACTAAGCAAGGGCGTCAACAACTTCTCAAAAATGGAGGGGAGACATTGGGGGAGGAACCGAAGCGACCGAGCGGGGGAGGGTGTGGGAGGGGGTGTCCCCCTCCCACAGTAGGGAGCTTTTGTATTTTTGGGCGTAAAATTGTGCGATTTGGTGCACACCCGAGACAGAAATTTCACGTAATATGAAGTATATAAGTATAGAACCAAACATACATAATGACAAAGGGAGGGGGACAATCTCCTCCACTTTCAAATGTGGGGGCACATGATATTCCAATTTGATTTGCGTTCAGCGCATATGGATCGAATAGACTGAAAGGTATATTTCAAATTAATTTATTTTCTGTGACGGTGTGCTATCCATAGATTAGGGTTTAATAAACTTCGTTTGAGGTGTGCGTTTGAGAAATTACACTGCCCAATACATTTCGAAAGGTGATTTCGTTGCAACCAAAATGAAACTTGCAATATGAGAAACTGTATGCGCGCGAAGCGCGCGGCAAAAAAGAGATTTACATTCCTTTTCAAACTAAAAAACAGCCATTTTAAAGATTAATTATTGATAAATGTGTCTTTCCCCTCTTTGGCATTATATCACTCGATTTTTTTCTTCCTCATTTTCGGAATTATTGGGGGGCCAAATGATATGTTCGCCCCCCCCCCAATATTTTCATTGGGGGGGGGGGGGGCGACCGCCCCCCCCCTGCCCCCCCCCCCCCCAGGATCGACGCCCCTGTTACTTTTTTATGTAAATTATTATTTTGATGTATTGATATGTATTCTATACAGTTTTATTAATTACTTAACGAAGTGTTAAAGGGGTAGTACAGTTTTGGTAAGGCTGAACTTTAGTAACCAAACCTGGACAGTAACATTATAAACTAATAGTTATAACTCCACCATGCTTGAAAGGTATACAAATTTACAAACGACTAAGTAAAAAGCCCGTTATCATTTAAAAAAAAAGAGCCGTTTCTGGGTCGATTTTGACCAAATAAAGTTTATTCTGCCATTAAAATTGCATGTTCTCTCAAATTCGACACTCAGTTTTTCATTAACTCACAACAAAATTGTGATGTGCAGCGCCCTCTCTACCAGAACTGAACTACCCCTTTAAACATCTTCTGTATTACATTGTAATCACGCTATTTTTACTGCCCTGCGCTGGCAATTATATTATGTCAGTGTCCTGGGTTTTGTTTTCCCTCCTTTTGTTGGCAGAATTTGCCTAATAAAGTGGTGATAAAAAACAACTGTATCTTATTTTTAAGGAAATTATAACTTGTATTTATAAGGAAATGTTTATTTTTTATAAGGAAAATACTGGAGTATAATGTACAATTTATCTCATAGGTCCGTACCGTTGCTTATGTTTTGTTTGAACACATTTTCCACCATTTATGGAAGTGTGTTGCTTTGTTACGTAACATCAATGATTTGGGGCAATTTCAAATAGTTGTTGTTTCGGTCTGAATTATACTATGACCACTCTGCATTTTGTGTAGCCTATAATCATAATCTGGATGTATTTTCTATAAGCATGTTTGTAAATTGCTTGTTAATTATACGATTTGATAACTTCAATCTTAAAGTCTGTTCAGTTTCCAACAAAAAAAGTTACACCTTTGTGTAACATGGAGTATTATTTTAATGTTACCAAATGGTCGACTGCATGACAGTAGTACTTTACAGTACAGTACACGTCATGTTCAGTATAATCGATATTCTACTACTGAAAATGTCAACTACTTGTGATTATTCACTTTTTTTAAGGACTGACTATTTTGACTCTTTTCTTGCACTGTTCGTCAGGCGTTCTTGATCAATACAATGTATTCACATGTATGCATGTATAATAGATAGGCTAATAGACGTATAATAGATGAGGTTTGTTATTATGTATTTGTTGGTAAATTTATACAATTACATTGTTGCCTTGCAATGTAGTATCTGATCACCTTGGTTGGATTGGGTTTCGGATTAGAGAGGGTTATGATTATGTTAGTATTCAATTGTAAATTTATTTGCCGTAGTGTAATTATTTAATGTGTTTTTATAAATGTAACAATTTTAGGGGAATACCGAATGTGTATTCCCAGGATCACTTTTTATATTTGTATAAACCTTGTATTGTTTTAATTTGTGAATAAATGAAAATGTGTGGATGTTAAAGGGATAGTACAGGTTTGGTCAAACAGAATTTTAGTAACAACAACTGTGAATTAGAAGAAGAAAAAAAACAGTGAAACCAAATAATGATTCAATAAAGAGATCATAAAAAACAATTAAAAAAACATTTTGGTATATTTTCAGAAATGTGTAGGATTTATCAATAATTTCTTGAATTATTGAATAAAATTGGTCTCCCACAGTTATTCCAATCATATATAGTTATGGATATTTCAGCCGTTTCCGAACTGATTCTGATCAAACAAAGTTGATTCTGTCATTAAGATTGTGTTTTTTCAAGTTTACACTTTGTTTTTCGAAACCTGAACGACATCTTTAAAGAGATTTCTTGTAAATTCTGATTGTTATCATGATGCACTGAAAGTAGATTTCACAATTAGGTTGTAAAACTCACTGACGTACAAATATGGGAGGCTGTGGACTGTAAGCTTTGGTTGGAAATGAAATAAACTAAACTGAAACTGAAACTAAGCGCCGCGGGTTGTTTCACAAATATTCTAAGTTTAACTTATTTTGGACCTATCTATTATGGATAGCCATTTGTAGCCTTGGAAAGCAATAAATTCAAAAGCACAAAAAAGCAAGAATAAAAAAAAAATTGTAACCCTAGGTTGCATCGAGAACATGAAATCTCCTTGATAATAAAAAAAAAAAGTATTAATGATTTGAATCAACATTAATGCCTTTGAAAAAGGATTTTTACAACAATTTTCCAAGAAACTAATGGCTTTCCATACTTCTTAAGTCCAACTTAGAGATAAGTTCAACTTATAATATTTGTGAAACACCTCTAGGTAGATTATATTCATTAAAAACTCTTTGAAACCATACATTAAAACAAGCTTCGGCCATCAGATTGGGGAACATTGTAATCCTTCACCTTTGTTGAAAAGAGCAAAAAGTGATGCATGGTTGATAAAATGTGTATTGGTGTGATTCGATATGTCAACTGATTAATGTGTGAAAATTTTACATTAAAGGTGCACCTGTAAAGTGTCAGATATTGCCCAGATGACAATTGAGACTTCAATCCTATACCAAAGTCATTGTAAGATATGTCTGAATGATGTGTGAAGTTTCATTGAAAAAGAACACTGCTTTCCTGGTTAAAAAAGCGAAAATTTGCGTCAGCTTTAACAACTAATTACAGTATAACGCTTATGACGTTTATGACCGTCTGTAGACGCTCTTGAGCTGAATGATTAGCAATGATATATATCTTCATACTAAAGGGGCATTTAAAAAGATCTAACCCTTTTTTGTATTATTCTCTTACCATAAGCTAAACAACACGGTAGAAGAGAAATGTGCAAGCTCAAAGTAATTTTTGTGGAGTTAGACACTTTACCCTTGCACCTTTAAATGGATATTATATTATGGCCAAGTTATGTGCGAAAATGCAAAGTGATATTCACTTTCTCCTTTCACTGACTTGCGGAGAATTAAAAATCTGAACACTTCATTCGTAAATATCTTTTTAACGAAAGGGAAATTCAAAAAAAAAAATGAGAACCGTTTGCCCAAATATGAAATGCTGTTGCCCGGATGTTGGGTACTTTTTGCCTGAATATGACCGTTTTCAAAACTCCCGGGGGCGGTAGCTGTAGCCCCCACCCCCTCCCTCCGCCTCCTAGCTCGGCGGGTGCTTTGCCCCAATCCCCTGGCTCCCATGGCCCTGTTCCATTTGAAAGAAGTGCAAAGATTCGCAATTAATGCATCATTCTGTCAGTCAGCCAAGGGTGAGATAATTAGGCTAAACTTAGATTCCTTGACAGTGGCAAAACAGTGTACAGGCCCGTATATTACGCACCCCCACCCACACCACCCAAATTCAGAAACGTTCACTTATTTTGATCAGGCTCGAGTCCTCTTTTGATCGGTCTCGGGAAACGACATCTTCATCCATACATGCCATATTCAGTTCTATATTACTTACCTTGCTCAATATATGTATTTATTACAAGTACAACATGTCCCAAAATTAATTCCAACGGGACTTTCTGCAACGATAACTTTAAAGATAGTAGATCAATCAGAATGATATTTCAGGGTATGAAACTATAACTTATTACCTACATCTTGCAACAAAAAAATATTCGATTTGCTTCAGTGGTCATGGAGAATGAAAAGATGAACAAATAGTCTTTAAAATGATAGAAAATTTGATAATATTTTATTATTATAAACAAAAAGAACAATCTACAAATATTGGACATATTAAACTAACACAAAACGCGATACAATCTTTCCCCAATTAAAGTAAAATATTCTCAGCCCATTATGCAACATTTAACTTTGTACACGGTTTTCTTGGTCCAGTGGACAATTTAACATCTGATTACTTCAATCGTGAATATTTTTTAACGAAAGGGAAATTTGAAAAAGCAAAACCGGTCCAATGCTTTTATTGTTCATACAACTACAACAAGGTATGCGGGAATCGCTAGAATTGCAATTGGATTTTGAGGATTTGGACAATGTTACTAAGTCCCTTTAAGCGCACTGCGTATACCCCAATTTGAAATAAACGACAAATAATTATAATGTATCTTTTAAAGGGAATCATGAAAGGCAATGACACAAAAATGGATAACTACAATATAACGATAAGAGTGATATAACAAAACGTTAAGAGTGATATGATCAATTAAAGTTGAGTTTCCTAAATGTTTAGGCCTGGAATTTAAAATTATTATTCTCTTATTTCCATAATAATTTTGCTCAAACTATCAGTTATTAATAATATACAAAGGTCTATTTTGACGCCTCCTACAATTATATAATATATCTACAATGTTATGTTATCATTGTAATGGACATCTATTACAATTAGTGGATACAATGTGATCTTGAACATGGAATACTGATTAACAACACATGTCGAACACGATTACAAATAAGCGGTCGACGAAATTTACAGTTGTATTGAACTGTATACGCCAATATTTTTGCGAATGAGAAGATAACATACATTTTCGCGAGTTGTTGATTTCGCGATCGGCATGTCATGCCGCTGGGAAAAAAGTTCACTGTCTCAAAAGTAGTGACAAAAATGCAAGAAAAGTTTTCCCGTAAACATCTTCTTGCAGCACGATGTATCTCATCATCAGGACCCCGTTACAGAAAGAGATACAATCGATTGTAATTTTGTAAGTCTGAAAATTTGCGATTTTCGACCAATCAGATTTGCGCGTATAGAACACATGATCTGACTTACAATTGTAACTTACAATCGATTGTATAATTTTATATCTCTTTCTGCAACGGGGCAAGGGCTGTCTCGAAAGATTGTCTCAGTCTTAATTGAAATAATCACAAATGAAACACGTTCTTCAATTCGATTTAAATTATTTTGTAAGAAGTTCTTCCGACGATCGCTCTTAAAATCTGTCTCAGTCTAAATTCAAATGGTCGAACTCGATGTATATTATTTCTGTCATCAGTTATGCCGATGATTGCGGGTCAACTCTATTTCAGTCTAAACGATCGATGTCTATCATTATTTTGTGAAAAGGTTCTTCCGACGGTCGCTGTTCAAATCTACGGAGGGCGGCGAGTTTAAAGGTGGTTCGGATTCGTACATCAGATGCGCGGTGCCATCTTGCGTATCGTTCTGCGTATACGGTGCGTAATATACACTGGCTCAGAGTTATGCTGTGCGCACAAACAGCCTATTTCAAAATGGCGATCCTTGGTGTCGCATATATCCATGCTTGGCGATCTTTAACTCGATGGTGAGCGGCGATGCAGCAACATAATCCAACATCTGCTGATGATGGACAAGCGTCTTCTGCCGTACTCGAAATTTGAGCTTACTCGCGATGTGCGTTGACGTGGCTCCCCGTGTGGAACCACGGGAATATCACACTCCATCTCTCGGATAGGACGACAAATTAAGTTTTCTTGTATCCAACGGTCTATATCATAGAATATAATCTACTTGTCGAAAAGGATACGGTGTAAAGCAGTTGATTATGATGATAAAAATAGTTTATATTTATATAGCGCCTGTTATGATTATAATTTTTCTCTGAGCGCTTTACATTGATCAAAAGCTTGGCTTCTATAGATAAGTTATAATCATATTTTGGATAATCCTGATCTCTGAGCGCCTTTTTGCATTGATTAGTATCCATTCACAACGTTAAAGCGTCGATGGTCAAATAAGCTTGGCTTCTATAGTCTCTATATAAAATTAATAATTTGATGTTTTACATAAATAATGTATTCATCTTTTTTCATGCTTCCTTCTCCCAGTCGGCGTCGTAGATTTGGCGCCCGTTCTTGATCCGCGCTGCGAATCGCGCCCTCTGTCGTTGCTCCTGTTCCCCTTTCGCTTGCCCGTAGTCTTGCCGCTAGTCGCTGTCAGGTTTTCTTTCGTCGACAAGCGAGCTGAAAAAATCGTAAAGTTTCAATGAAATCAAATATGTATATGGCGACCATTTATGAATTTAAAACATGTTCCTGATAATAAGTGTATTAATCAATCAATTGTGTGGCACAACGCCTGCACATATATACATAAATATGTGCAAAAGCTGATAATTAGAAATAAATTTTGTATGCCGACCATTTATCTAATTATTATTCATTTAAAAAATGTTTTCAATAATCAACGTTATCAATTAATCAATTGTGTGTCACAACGCCTCCACAGAGAAAAACAGATGTGCAAAAACGAATATCGAAATAAATTATGTATGACGGCCATTTATTAATTCATTCATTGAAGAAGAAAAATGTATTGTGTAATCAATTGTGTGTCTCAACAGCTGCACATAAAAAAAAAAAACAGATGTGCAAAAGCGAATACAAAATGCAGAAACTAATCAAAACGTTGAATCCTATCACTCAGGAAATCAGCAATCGATCAAACTGTCAAGGGGCCTTTTGTGTTTTAATTCGTGAAAATGCGATAAAATGTTTTAATGCGTTTCCCCTTGAGAAGTAGGGCAGCTCTTTTAAAGTGACACAGGTAAAGTGTATAACTACACGAAAAATGCTTCCTCGTTTCTCTTCTGCCATGTTGTTTAGCTTATGGTAAGAGAAGAATAAAATAGGGTTCGGTTTTTTTCAAATGTCCCTTTATTATGAAGATAATTGAAAATCATTATTTCAAAAGCGTTAGCTAACGGTATTGATAAAAAGTACAATTGACGTCGCTGAATACGTCCTGCCAGCGCGCGTGAGAAATGTTCCCGACCCACTGAACTTTGAGCCTAGTGTGCGCAAATTCCATGAATTCCGTACGGTCTGTAGCTGTATACACGGGTGCGGATATCGTCAAGATCAAACGGATGATTTTTACTGCAACAAATCTACAACAGACCATCAGTATTCGGTGATAAAATATGAACTCAATATTCGTCTTTTCACTAGGTAAACAGTGTTCGTTTTCTTTCAAACTTTCACAAATCTTGCAATTCTATTTTACAATGATATTGATATAGGATTGAAGTCTCAAATGTCAGTTTGTGCAATATCTGACACTTTACACGGATCACTTTAATCAAATTTGCATCAATAGCCTCATGCAATGCACAGTACAATGGTCTCCGCGTAATATGTTCAATGGGTCGTATTTTACCCAAAATATAATCAATAATGTTTATGTGGAAATTGTCTCCTCTTGATTGCCTGTGTACACCGGTTAAATGGGCAAAATTAAACTTGCAGAAGCGTACCCAATTAAACGGAGACTACTATAAATACAGATAGCTCTGGCTTATTAAAAGTGGTTCCAATATTCTTTTTTATTTTATTTTTTCTTGCAGGGTACATGTAGCTCCCTTAGTATGTATACTAAGAAATAAATGACCCTTAGGATGCAAAACGCTGCTACAATAGGAATTCCACACCTGAAATTGGGGGTATTGGCACCCTAAAGGGTGCATGTGTGCACCACATAGAGTGCAGACCCAACTTTTGGGTGCAAAATTGCACCATAAAGGTTCTGCTATTGTATCAGCGTTTTGCGCGGGTGTAAATTTGAACTTGATTTGTGTACTGACCCAAGAAAGCTTCATCAATCGCCTCGCGGTCGTTCAGTAGGGGCACGTAATGGGGCTTCTGATCTTCATCACTTTCTGCAATTAAAGAAAAGACAAGCGACTGTTGCGTTATTATGATTTAATTATTTATTTCCCATTTCTAACATAAAATAAAAATGCATATATTCCTGCATGTCTAACACAACTGTTTCGGAGGAAAAAATATGAAACGATACGTGCTCAAATTAAAAGCAATGTTAAAAGCCAGTACCTAAACAAACAAAAATAACCAAAAAGGACTAAACATTTATCAGAAAGTATCAATACTCGAGTGCCTCTTTAAATTTATTTTGTCATCGAACTGATTTTCATCATTTCCTGAAAACAAAACAAATTGAATTATAAATAGTTTATTTCCGATTTCTCACAAACAATAACTATTCCTGTCTAACCCATCTGTGTCGGATGTAAAACATTTCAGCGGTCAATACGAAAGAATATAGTTTGTGCCCAAATTAAATTGCAAATTTGCGTTTCATTGCAAAGTTGCGAGACCGACGGCAACCCAAAAGGTTACGCAACACGTAGCCATGGCGCTGCGCAAAAATAGTGTTGTTTTTTTTCAAACCAAAGCGCCCTCATCAATCAACGACGTACAGCCTTTTTAACCTCTTACTTTCCACTTTGATGAGGACGAACGACTCGCGCTCCTTGAGGAACTCGTTGGCGTACTTGAGCGGAGACTCGATCAGGTTCTTCATGTTGCCCTCCTGGTCGGACAAATCCACCTCCACTAAAGACAAAACAAATGAAACAATAATAATGATAAGTAATGATGATGATGATGATGATGATGATGATAATAATAATGATAATGATAATAACAATGATAGTAATAACAATAATGATAACAATTATAATAATGATAATAGTATTTCTGATGATGATAATGATGTCTGATGGTGATGATAATAATGATACTTATACTGCTAATATATAATAATAATAATGATATACTGTATGACGATGATGATGTTAGCTGATGATGATGATGATGATGATGATGATGATGATGATGATGATGATGATGATGATGATGATGATGATGATGATAATGATGATGACGATGATGATATTGATGATGATGATGATGATGATGATGATGATGATGATGATGATGATGACGATATTGATGAGGGTTGAATCATGAGAAGAAAATAAAGTATAGCCACGGGCGTCGATCTGTCATTGATACACATTCATCAGGGGGGATGATCTATTCATTCACCCCCCCCCCCCCGACCCCCGATGAAAAGGTATTACGTAAGTATCGACACCCATGATAACATCAGTTATATGAGTGCAAAAAATGGGCTTCGCCGGGAATTGAACCCCAAACCTCCGCATTGATAGACCGGCCTCAGCCGACGAGCCGCAATTCAAATACCCTTACATGGGGTAATCCCCAATAAACCCTTTTCAGTGACCATGTGACTGGAGTCATGATGAGCCACCGGTCTAGCAATTCTGATGTCTCTGGTTCGATTTCCGGCGAAGCCCATTTTTCTTTGCTCATTTCATTCATTCACGCCATTATTTACTTATGAATAATATTAGCAATTATTATAGTTATAATGATAACAATATTAATATTTAAAGGGGTAGTACAGTTTTGGTAAGGCTGAACTTTAGTAACCAAACCAGGACAGTAACATTATAAACTACTCCACCATGCTCGAAAGGTATACAAAATTACAAACGACTTACTATAGTAAAAAGCCCGTTATCATTCAAAAATAGCCATTAAAACACAAGAGGGCGCTTTCTTAAGAGGCATTGGTTACTACAATTTTTCATACAAAATTATGCATGTGATGTTTTATTGAAATAATGATTAAATAGAGAGATCATCAACAACTATTTAAAAAATGCTTTTGACAATTTTTGAAAAAGTGCAAGCAATTTTTGTATTTTTTGAAAAAATCATCTAATTATTTGGGCCCCAAATAATTATAAGATCAGATATATTTATTAATATTTCAGCCGTTTCTGGGTCGATTTTGGCCAAATAAAGTTTATTCTGACATTAAAACTGCATGTTCTCTTAAATTCGACACTCAGTTTGTCATTACCTCACAAAACAATTGTGGTGTGCAGCGCCCTCTCTACCAAAACTAAACTACCCCTTTAAGTAGTACCTAGAGAAACGGGCTGTATTGGTAGTCATGCATTATTCGCCCATAATCTAATGACTACTTCGCTTAGCTACGGGGGGAGGGAACATACCCCCCCCCCCCCCCAATAATTTGCCCGAAACAACAAAAACCTAAGGGAAAGTCTGTGCAAGAATTAAAGAAACATGTAAGGTGTGCTTAGCCCCCTAATCATTTGCGTGATCCCGCCGCGTCCCCCACCCCCAATCAGTCCGATCACGCTACGCAACTGTCGCTAATTGTTCAATTATTGTCATTATGTTTCCAGCTTTCTTCCAGATACGTTAAGGGGTTGGAAAATCCTTGCAATATTATTGTGTACGTATAACATGCTGTACAATAGGTGACCTCACTCGACATGTAATTTGCGCTGAGGGGATTGCACGAATGCATAGCCAATCGATATATCGATACCTGACAGCTTCATTACAGTTTTGACTTGGTATTGTTCATCGAGATCGGTGGTATTGTTAAACCCCACGATCGTATTATGATCGCAAAGATCGATCGATAACACGGATTCAGATTAACTGAGAGCGAGTCCGCCATGGGTTGCCAAAACAAGTTTTATACAGCGTCCATAGTACAGCCGAACAGAACGATAATATTATATATTGACCAAAATTGCTGAGTCATCCTGATATTGAAAATTAACAAATGTATTCTAATTCATTAAATCAATATAAAATAAGATCAATCGTTCAGGGCCGTACAGAAAGGTAATTGACAACAAGTATTGCTGTTTCATCGATATACCGTAGAACACCATCGTCAAGCACCCCCAAGCACCTATACGCATCGTGATTTTAAAGACGTTTCCATGAGATTCACCTCCATTATTATCCTCATGAATATTCCTCACCATTAGTTGCATTCTTGATTAAAGTTTCCCGTTTGGACAAAGAGCGGGCGCTCTTTAAAAGCAAGATGCATATTGGTGCTTGGGGGTGCTTGACGATGGTGTTCTACGGTATCACACCTAAAAAGCGTTTTAAATATACGTGTATTTTAATTCAAATGTGTACTGCCTCCAGATAGCCGTATGAAAAGATATATACTTGGCCCAAATAGCTGATTCATTGCTTCTTTTATTCACCCATACAAACACATAAGAATCATACAACTTTGGTTTGTTAAAATTCGATATTAAAGGTAAAACATAAACTTCTAAATGGTGTCTAAACAAAAATGAGACACAAACAACAGCCGAATATGTGGTCAACATTCTGGAAGTTTATCTGTTAAACACTAGAATACTAAAAAAAATAAATTGCATTACGCTACTTTATTGAAATGTAGTCTGTACGTATTTGATAAAATTGACTAACCATCCTCACTGCAGCGACACCGCCGCTTGATGTCCAGCAGCAGCAGCATGGTCTTACAGTACGGGTTGAACAACGCCTCCTCTTTCTCTATACACAGGATAAATTTAAGACATATATTTGTAATCATTACAAAAATCATTATGATTATCGCGTTTATGATCATAATTATTAAGCTTCATTTTGCACCAGTTTATTACCAATTTAATACCAAGGCTATTATATTATACATACAGTATGTTTGGTTTGCACATTATGGAATGAACATCACTATTGTTATTATTATAATAATAGTAGTAGTAGTAGTAGTAGTAGTAGTAGTAGTAGTAGTAGTAGTAGTAGTAGTAGTAGTAGTAGTAGTAGTAGTAGTAGTAGTAGTAGTAGTAGTAGTAGTAGTAGTAGTAGTTGTAGTAGTAGTAGTAGTAGTAATATTATTAGAAGTAGTAGTAGTAGAAGTAGTAGTAGTAGTAGTAGTAGTAGTAGTAGTAGTAGTAGTAGTAGTAGTAGTAGTAGTAGTAGTAGTAGTAGTAGTAGTAGTAGTAGTAGTAGTATGTATATTATTATCATCATATCGGTGTAGAATTGTCCGAATAATAAAGGGTCTATAGGGATAAAATAGTCGTGTATACGGATGTATACTTGATCTCATTTACTTTGTATACCGGCTCTATCTGATGAGTTATACAAACTAATAATAACAAAAAATTATAATACGTTTATGCATACATGAATACATGTACTGTACATACAATTGCAAAAAAAACACAAAGGCATGAACCTACGTATTCATGTTTACGTATATGTTATTGTCTCCATGACACCGTCCCAACACAGCCTTATGGGTTTTCTTGAAATGACGGTCTTTTATCAGAAAGCAAATATGTACGATTGTCGAGTAAATATATCCGCTTACTGAACAATAGAAGAGGTCCACGCGGTTAATTTACAGCCCTTTTGTGTTATGTAATGTCCCGGTCCTGTGCTAAATGGGTATTCTAATATAAAGTTTGATTGTAAAGAATATCACGCAGTGTAGCCTTTTCCGATATGCATCAAACCCCATGATTATGAAACTCACACATACAAGCATAATTGTATGTACACATTTACGTTTTTAACAAACAGTGGGAAAAGTACACAGGAATAGTTGATGAAAAAAAGCCCCCAAATTAAATATCAAAAATGCCATAAGTTGCCTAACAAATTATCATGGAGTTCAATTAATGTATAGCAAATTGCAGTGCAAACCTGATAAATTGCGTCTAAAACTAAGTTTTATTTCCCCCAACATATTACACCACAACAGCATAATTAATATTTATAAATTTAAAGTTTCCGTATAAATGATCAATAATTGGAGTTAGTGATATTAATACAAACAGAATTGCAGTGAATTGCGTTTCTTTGATAAAAGAAAACCTGACAAAATAGCGCATGCAAACAATTGTTATTTTCACCCGACCATACACTCAACACTAAAGGCAGGCACACCACAAGGACGTCCCATTCAAGAGGATATAGGAGTGTATTATTGTGTACACACCTGTGCTATTGTTATATAAGATCTCAGACCTCATCTCATCGAAGGCCATATTTTGTACGCTGCCGGCCAACAAGTCCTTATTCCACTATAATGTTAGTTGGTTAGTAGCAGAAATTTGACAGAATAAATAAAAAGCAATTGCTTCTATAATTAATACTACGTCTTGGTTGCATGGGGATATAGTACTCTAATAATAGTCACACTAATTATCTATAAACGTCATCATTTATTCGCTACAAACATTTGTAGTGTTGGGTTATTTATGAGCGCATCAATATAAGGTATAAGCCTATCAAAAGTGATTTTTTTATTTTATTTTAACCGATTCAGGACTGTCCCGAAAATACTCTCGCGTTGGTGTATTAGAATTTATTCAAATTTAAATTTGGTAGAAAACCGCAAAAAGTGCAATATTATAGTTCATTGGCCATCCTGAAAACACAGTAGCAATTACATTTGTTCTCCTTTGTTTGCAATTTTTAACTGATTTTGACTTATTTATTTTTAAGAGAAACCTGTAAAGTGATCCATTAACTTTGCCAAAATTAAACCCAAATTAGTGCTCTTACACTTTTGTTGTTTACCTGGTAATTTTTGGTTAATGGTAGGCAGAAGACTAAAATGGATTCTGGATTTTTCAACTGATCTCGCCTTATTATGGAGAGATACTATTGATTGAATCTGTAGGCGAATTACGATAACCTTCACTAATATAATTAAATTTTGAAATGTTTAATTAATTTAATCTTTTGAACATATCATTAGTCAATATATTCCTTAACTCTCTGCTGTAAACATATTTGTACATAATCATGTACAATTGAGTCATTGTGCCACCAAACACGTGTATGAATGACACCAATAAACAATGATCAGTGGATTGGATTACATTATAATGGCTGTATTTAATTATGGGGCTATACATTACATGTAGTTCACTATTGTACAGTACGTGATTGCATCTTAGTTATCAAATCCAAAATCTTTCAATCATAAAATATCAGTCTTCAATCAGAAAGAGATAATCGGAAAACAAAAACCTGTTCTATCATAGTTGCATAATTTGTAATACGAATACAACGGCGTACGTGAGAACTAGTTCTATATCAGTTTTTATGGATTTTGAACCTTTCTAATTCTATATGGTGGTGAACAATAAAATATTTACATACGCTTAAAAAAAATCGTGACAACACGGAACTTATGTCTTTGAAATCATGTTAAGTGCTATTGGATTCGATTACAAAAGGGATTTTCCCGCAAAAAAGAAAACCTTGGTATACATACAGTAGGCCTACTGTTGAATAAAAGGTCTTAGTAAATAGTAGATAACAAAAGCGATTCCACTTTCAAGCGCTGAAAAAATATTGACAAAATTAATCAAAGCCCGTATATCGTATCTGTTTTAACGCTAAAGACAGATTGAATTGATAAACGATTAAATTAGCATGATTTTACAGACTTTATATTATTTTGAATTATGGCTATTTTCAGCAAATGAAACAGGTGCAACTTTGATACTTTGAAACGCGATGGACAACAACATCACAGAAATGTTTGTTTAGAATTCATCATGGCATGTATTCCACGTTTCATTAGAAACAAATATTTCGTCAAATTTCGGTCGATTTTTTCGATTTTGAGTTTTTGGCATATTTTTGATGTCTATACCCAACTCAATCACAATTTTGTCTCTATTTTCGAATATCAATTTCTGAAAATCAATGATATCGTGAATTTTGAAGACTGAAATTCAGATATGTGATAGAGTTGGGTATAGACATAAAAAATATGCCAAAAATTCAAAATCGAAAAATCGACACGAAATTTGAAGATTCGCCGGTACGTAATGTCACCGACGATTTGTTAACAAATATTTACAAAAGTACGTTTGATATACATTATACTCTCCGATAACTATATAGTTGGCAACCAAATCGGACCTTGATACATTGTATTATATCAAGGTCCGATTTGGTTGCCAACAATAGTTATCGGAGAGTATGAATAATCAAACTTACTTTTGTATATTACAAACCATCTCAAACATCACTTACGGTTAATATACCAAGATAAATGCTGATAATACAAACAAACAATTGTAATTAGAATGACTGCAATTGTTTTACTCACCACCGCTACTTCACGGTAATAAACATCATACAATTAGCCGGTGATCACTTTGTAAAAGAAGAAGAAAATCGGATATAACTCGAGTGAATTAAACTGTTTGGTGATTCCGTTGCTATCTCATATAGGTGCATCCGCTACGTTGACAACATTCCCCTGTCGAGATTATATATAAATAGAAACTCAAACGCCGTGGGAATCGTCAAGTAAATAACCCTTACAATATTATTGTTTTTCCCGATTCCGCCAAGGGGGACGGTACACCTCCTACTAATTAAAGCTTTTTTTTATAATTGATTTCAAACAAGCGCCGAAGCCGTATTGAACTGGACCGCATGCAAAGTATAATGTGAATGGCTCTTTTGTAAATGAGTACACATGTTTTCTGCCGCCTCCGCTGCACGACAATAGTAGGACAGTGTAGATGCGCGAAGCGCCAGAGGCGAGATTAGGTGTATGAAAAGGTGGACCATAGCCACAGATAACAAAGGCTGGATCACATTAACCTATATTTCTGGAGCATGATTAGTGAGCAATTGAAGTCAAACTCTTGCCTCTCGCTGTTAGGGTGGGCACGCTTCATGATTGAGGGAGGGATCTTGGGGGTGCACAATTTAAGTTCTGTCTGTATTTTTGAAATTGAGCAAAGAAAAATAGGCTTGCCGGGAATCGAACCCGGAGACCTCCGTGGTTGATCACCGGTCTATCTCAATCCGGAGGTCTCGGGTTTGATTCCCGGCGAAGCCTTTTTTCTGTGCTCATTTCCAATCATTTAAAATATTTCTAGTCAGTTTCAGCTGATGTATGTTTGATTTCTTTGTTCATCTGTATTTTGACACATATTTCCCCATATTATGTTTGCTGTTAACCCCCCCCCCCCCCCCCCTTCACGATCTATACGTCACTGACTCTAAACCTTTCGACGTGGCTGCTTGTGTCACTTGTTCACTATTACTCGAAAGAATTTGACAACGGAAAATGAAAGTACAAACATGGCTGCCACTTGTCCGACTCTAGAATATATACTGTTGCATCTAGTTTTGGTTGTACATCGATGGCTCGAAGCTATATACGGCTCCGAAAGGTTACAGAGTAGAATCTATTTGGGAACCCATCTTATGCAAATTAGTTCGATACGTTCTCGGATTACAGTTCTCTATAGTATAGTACTGGTGTGCTTTGAAACTGCATTCAATTACTCTGATTTCATTGCGCAAATAACAATAACTCTTCAACAATGAAGACAACCGTTCTTTATTTACCGAATTAATTATAACTAATAATGTTGATGAGCAGCGATGGAGTACGCATGGGGGTTGCTAAGGTGTTGAAATAACCCCCCCCCCCCCCCCCCACCGGCCCGAAAAGAATTGAAATAATGACTAATTTGACTGATTATGAGTTTTCATGAAATAATGCACACTTTCTGTATCTTTATGGCCTTACAATGCATGTTCACTTCGTGATGAAAGACAAAATTAATTATCAAATTTCCATGCATAAGTAAACGCCCCGTCGCCAGCCCATGATGTGCGCAAAATAGTTTTACGGTCCATTTTACAGAGTGAGGTAATTATTTTGTTAACGCTCTAAAACACCTGCTGCCATGTTCACAATTCCCTACGTTATTATTCACTAGATAATGTCACTCTCTTGCCATCACCCCCCAAAAAGGAAATGTACAAAATAATACATTATAAAGCTTTTTAATTTCTTACTTTACACTCAAAATTAAAACAAATGCGTATACTGCCCTTAGTTAGAAGTTTCACTTAATTTACAAACATTCGTTTTCATTATTCAAAATTTGCTGGCTTTCAATGAAAATAACCAAGAAGTCATTTCAAAATATTGTCAATGTTTGTTTGTTTGTTGTTGTTGTTGTTGTTGTTTGTTGTTGTTGTTGTTGTTGTTGTTTTTTTTTTTGGGGGGGCCTGAGGTCTGTTCCATACTTATACCATACCCAACAATGTTATACATCCCCCCCAAATTATTTTGCTTTTATGCAATATGACTGGATTTGTGTACATACCATCCGTTCTTCTTCAAAACTCTCTTCTGGAGGGGTGGGGGGGGGGGGGGGGATCCTCTGGCCAGCCCCCCCCCCCCCCCTCCCCCCAGCCTACATCGTAATATCAAGGTTCTACATAGTTATTTCATGTGTGCGCCCTCTCTTGTTCACATTTATGAAGGATAGTACATATGTAACAAGTATGCGTGTAACTTATGTTACAATTATAACGATGACAATTATGTTATATTGTATATCGTCAATTGAAATGGCTTTACACGCTAATAGAAATATGAATACTAAATAATTATGTATTAATTCATTTGCACTTCTTGTACAACGAATATACTTGATAATGCTTGTTTACATAAACCTTCCGTTATAACTAATGAACTGCAGTTAAAGGACAATGAAATCCAGACAAATTGTTGTATGCACTATAAACACGAAATATAATGAATAGTCTCTGAAAATTTTAGCACAATCGGTCAAGAAATAAAGAAAACTATGGCTCTTGAAAAGAGCCATGTATTTCTTTGAGGTGACTCAAATTGGCAATTGCACTCTGGCAAAAGTTGTGGACAACTCCCCATACATTTTGTACACAAAATTTCAGTTTTGTTCAATTTTCTCAGAATTTATGTTTACCCTTCGTTCGAGTTCAAACATATGTTTTGTAGAATGCTTTTATACATAACATATCATGAGTTGGGGGAATGGAAAAATGTGACTATGAGAAACCTGTAAAAATGGGAACATTTGTGTGCAAAAACATATGGGGAGTTGTCCACACACTTATCAGAGTGCGTTTGCCAATTTGAGTTCCCCATAGGAATAAATGGACATCTTCAAGAGCTGTAGTTTTCTTGTTTATTACCCGATTATGCTCTAACTTTCAGAGATTATTTTTCTTAATCTCTTCAAGACTATGAAAGCAACATTTTGCTTGGGTTTCATTGCCCTTTAAAATTTCTTTCAATATGTGTAGATATATGAAATGACAATTATTGGTATTGATTATAAGATTTCAGTCCATAATAACATATGATATTTACAACATTTTCGTGAATCGTCATCACTGTGTGTCATTTGATATACAATTAACCGGCATCCCAATGTTAAAAGAAGGTTGACTAAATAACCTTCACAATTGGCCCGATTTATTCTGCAGTATTAAGCAAATAAAGATGATAACACAATAATAACCACAGTTGGTGGAGTTATCATAACTAATAAGGTGTTGTCTAGTTGTTCTTTGGAAAGAGGTCTTCTACGGTATGTTTAGTACGTAAAACGGAATAATTGTATATTATGCAACCTCCATAATTTAATGAAGTGCTCGATAATCTACTTGAGCAACCTCCCCCTTTTCAATCCGGTAAGATTTCTGTGGGTTGTCACTTTTCTGAAAACAAATTGAATTTCATGTACTTGACACTTCTAGTTGAATAAGGCCTACTATATTGACAGGTGAGGGTTTAGACACCAGTCATGCCAGGGCAGTGGTGTATTTCAATGGTTTAGACCCCCTTTCATCGCGGACGATCAGAGAGATTTGTGATCTTGGAGCCGCGCGCCGCTCCGCTCATCACCTCACGTCCATCAAAACACACTGACCAATGACGTGCTGGCCTACTGACCAGTGTCTATTGTTTGACCAGCGACAGTGACGTGTCAACGCTGATGTCATTTTGTACCCCTGGGTGACGAGCGGACAATAGGTTGACCGTTGATGCAAGATGAATAGTGGCGTAACTTTTCGCCGGACAATAGAGGGAAGGGGCTCTTCATATTATGGCCCTGTCTTTGGACACCTGGGGGAGGGGGCGATTGTCAAAGAGTTTCGAGTTATTCTTAGCACATCTAAATTAAATTATACACAGCATTGCTGTATAACATAATGCCTTTTCGTTATTTTGAATCTTATGAATATTGAAAATAAAGTGTTTTATGTGCATCGGTTTTGTTTTGAGTGTAATATATGTTTACGATTTATGTGATTTTGTAATGTAACATTGAATTGAACCATGACCAATTTCGGTCTCCGGAACTTAGTATCATCATCATGTATATCATACCAGAATAAATAATGTAAAAATATTTTCATGCATTTTCATAATATTAATCCATTCAGTAACCTATATTAACGACATGTGAGGTCATGTGTACATGGATAGGCATTTACATTTTTATTGTAATTGTGTATTGTGTTTTTATTAGTATTTTAAGAAGGTATGTATACGGTATGTTCGTGATCCACAGCGCATTAATTCAGCAGTACAGTACACTATAATCAGTATACATGCAGAAATATATATTTCCACCAAAATAACCTCGTTCATATATCACAACACCATGTTCAAGCCACTTGAAAGTTGGAAATCAGCAACATAAACACAAACACATATGTATCTCAGAAAAGAACAACCTCACTAAGACCCCGTTTACAGTGCGGTACTCGGCCCCCCAATTTGGTGGCGTTTACAGTGGCGGTCTCGGCCCTCGCGGCCCGGCCGCCCTTTCAATATCTTGTCGTAGTAGGGCTTGCGCTCTGCATGTAAACAAAACCATATTTTGGAGGCACGCCGGGGTCACAGAACAAAGGAGCGTTATTTGCAATTAATTGTTTTCCCAATTTGGTACCGCATTTGGCCTTTTGAGCTTAACAGTGAACAAAGGCCAGGCCGAGACGCGTCTCGGCCCGGCCTTTTTTTCACTGGTAAACGGGGTCTAAGACACTCAAATCAACACCCATATTTCATGAACTCATCACGAATACAACACAGACATAATGAACGCATGATCGAAATAAATTAGACAGATTCAATATTGTATTCATTTCATCGAAAATTTATTGCATTAAATAAATAAGGGCAGTTGAAGAAAATTCATCACCACATGTGATTTTCGAGAAATCAAGTTCTACAGCGACACGACATCGATTATCTCGTCTTCCCCGTGCGTCGTCGATGTTCGCTCGAAGACCGGCTGCTGGCGAGAGCGATGACGGCGAACTGGTGTCTTCAGAGCCGATGCCGAGACGACATCCCGCTGGTCGTGTTGAGGGTAGACCGGCCGAACTCGAAGGGTGACGACGGCAGCTGAGACGCGACCGCTGTGATGACGGTAGATTGGTGCTGCGAGACGTAACTTGGAGTGAGGCAGCATGCATCGTACGCAGTCCACTGAATGCACCACATGCCGTTTGATTGGTACCGTCACGGTGTAGGGTGAGTGGCGGAGAGCTGCGCGAAGGGTACACTGGGTAGCACGGGCTGGGGCGGTGATACAGGACCGGCGAGACGCAGTACGGGACTGGCGAAGTGTAGCCGGGCAGAGGCGAGGCGCAGTGTGGATCTGGCCAGGCGTAGCCGGGCAGAGCGAGACTGACTGGCTGATCTGTTGTGGAGATGGCGAATCGGCGAGTTGAGGAGGAGACGGCGGTGGAGTCGGCGGTAGCCGTTGGCACATCATCTCGAAGGCAAACCGGTGACTGGAGGGAGCGTTGTGGTGGTAGGTTGTGGTGAAGATGTTCTTGGCATCCTTCTTGCAGCCAACACGCTGAGGTCTTCCAATCTTTTCGCACGTTCCAGCCAACATCGCCAGTGGGCTCGGCTTCCCGATCTCTGCAGACCTCGGCAGGAAGTTGCAAATATTTAGAATTAAGGTTCGAAGGACATTTTTTGAAGTTATTGTTATGGATGATCCTGTTATACCTGGAAATAAATATACTTGAGGCAAAATATTGTAGTTGGAAATATTAGATCCGTTCAATATGAAGTTCGAAGCGAAAATGCTAGCGACCATTAATCTTTGCTAGTATTTATAGGGAGGCCTATTCGTAGCCTATGTTCCCCTGTCAAGCTACTTGTATTGTCCAAGCCGAGATAGGAAGGATCAGCTAGTTGAATAGGAGCGGAAGATCAGAGCGCTCTTTAATCCTCGCCGCTCGCCGCCCGATCGGGCAGCCAGACCCGAGAGCGTCCGTCACTCAAGGATCTTCAGCAGACTTGACCATTGTCTGGAGGACTGGACAGTGACAGCGCGAGGGCGAATCACAGCTCGCGTTGCTGGAGGCTTTCAACCGGCTTGGATTTGACGGATGGACAATAGGATGGTCTTGTCATGGTCCATTGCGTAATGGTGTTATACTGAGTTTGGGATTGCTAAACCCGGAGCTCACAAGACTGACCATGACACTGAATATTACTGACCGAATGACCTTGACTTCAACCATGAATCATTCATTATAATTTCCCTGAATCTCATACTCAACAAGCTTGACTGAAATATGCTCGAATTTAAATTCAAGTACGTGTACTTCAAGTACTTCAAGTACATTTGGGCCATCGCAATCTCATTCGGGCAATCAACCATCTGTCACATTCCGACACTCGCAATCCTCTCATTCGAGCAATCAATATAGCACATCGGGGAATCAATTAACGTCTACTTTAGGGCACTCGCCATCTCTCATTCGGACAATCAAAATCCTATACGTTCGTATGGCAAGCCGTTTTAACATTTTATTCCTATTTCTTGATATCAAGAAATGCATTCTTGATATCAAGAATTGAATTCTTGATCAAGAATTCAATTCTTTGATATCAAGAACTGAATTCTTGATATAAAAACATGAATTATTGATATCAAAGAAATGATTTTCTTTTGTAAACAAATGGGAATTATTGATATCAAGAATAGAATCTTGATATCAAGAATTGAATTCTTGATATAAACAAATAGAATTCTTGATATCAAGAATTAAATTCTTTATATCAAGATATAAGAATAAATGTTAAAACGGTTTGCCATTACGTTCGCGTACTCGCCATCTTTCATTCAGACAATCAACATCTCACATTCGAGCACTCGCATCTCATTCGGGGAATCAACATCCTATACATTCCGGGCACTCGCACATCTCTCATTTGGGTAATCAATTTGGGCACTTTCCATCTCTCATTTGGGCAATCAGCATCCCACATTCGGGCAATCAATATCTCACATTCGGACAATTACAGCCCGCATTCGTGCAATCAACATCTCCACATTCGGGCAGTAAACATCTCACATTCGGGCAATACACAATCCCACATTCGGGCAATTAACATCCCACTTATGGGCTGTCGGGCAATTCCATGATTCAAGTTATCAACTTATCACAGTTCGCTCAATCATCATTTCCTAATGTATTAAAATGATACAAATCAATGAATAGTTCAATTCAAAATAACGATCACTGATTTCTATATAGGTAAACTGGTATAAGGCACTAGTAAATAGCAATATCTTTGGTTCAGTCGTACCAATTAATTAAAGTATATCAAATTTCCTTCCAAAGTATGCACCCGATTGCATTATTTCGAATGAAAAAAAGTTTGAGAAGTAATGAAAAATAAGTAAATATTACACAAGTAAAGAACCCAAAACAATATGTTCGATAGAATTCGTTCATAGACGAACTGACATAAACTTTGAAAAAACAATGCGCGGAGTTGCATTTTATTAGGCTTTAGCGATTTCCACTGACAATTATGCAATTTGATATTTATAACTTTCTGATACATTGTGATAATTATCAAAGTGGCTTTTAAATTTATCCTGATCATCACTTGTTGAATGTTTATTTTAGAAATGAAAACGCATTTACTATTTCAGATTTTGAGGCCTCTGTTTGAGACAGGTCAGGAGCCGTATAATCTATATACAGCTCTGAGACAGGTGTCAGCATAGCGCCATCTTGCGTTAAAACGGCTTTTATTTGAATTTAAAATAATAGCCTCATAAACGAGTCTTATCTTTCTACATTTTGAGCGTGCTATAACACACATACCTTTTAGCCACTGAAATCAAGTTTTCTCAAAAGTACTTTATAAAGTATAATTTTTGAGACCAAAACAAAAACAAAACTTCATTATTCTGCATAACAAATAAATTTCGACGAATCAGTGCTCTTACAATGATTAATTATGCACAAAATATACAATACGCTGACTACGCGAATATTGAACTGTATTTATAACAGTATAACGGCTTATAAATCAAGGTTATTCGACATTTACAAGGAAGATTCAACCAAACGTTCCTAGTTTATGTTGTCGAAATAAGTTGAGTTGAGTTTGAGTTTGATGTTTTATATCCAAATAAAAAGTACATCAATATAACAATCAAATGTGAATGTTTAACATAGATAATAAAAATGATAAATGGGACAGTAAATAGCATTAAATGTTAATCGTGTCTAGTACCATTACAACACATAAGAATAGCACAACAATGAGAATATAATGATAAATATGAATAACTGTTGAATACAAGCTATTCTACATCTAGGCTAAAATATGTTTTGTGATTGAATACATGCTTTGGTATTTTACACTAAATAAGATAAACGATTATATAACATAATATTTACAAAAAGGCAAGAACCTCGGTTAAAAGTTCAAAACAATTATTCCATTACATTTGTGATACTAGCAAATTACCGTCACCAGATCTTTGAGTAAGATAATGTTGTATGTTGCTATATTTGTATTTCGTTATTTTTTGTATCTATCCTGTACAAAACATTTGGTCAATTAATGGAATCTCTGTTTGAATGGTTATGATATGATTTAATAAGTGTATAATTAAAAATACAATCTCATATTCACAGGCATATGCGTACACGGGGGGGGTGGGGGGCAGGGTCGGAATAGTGGGTGGGGGGGTTCAAATTTCACTTTGATGAAAAGGGCTGTTTTGGTGTTTCCCCCCCTCAAAAACATATTCACGGACACCATGAACCCCCCTCACAAATTCTTCACCGACAACCCCGCCCCCCCCCTTTTGAAAGAATCTTCACCAGTACACCCTCTCGAGAAAATCTTCATCGACACCCCCCTCGCGTCGAAAAATATTCACCGACAACACCCCCCCCACCCTCGAAAAATCTTCTCCTACACCCCCACCACCCCCCCTTCGAAAGAATCTTCACTGTTACTCCCTCTCAATAAAATCTTTACTGACACCCCCCTAGAAAATTCATTCACCGCAACCCCCCCCTCGAAAAAATCTTCACAGAAACCCCCCTTCAAGATTCTTCACCGACACCCCCCCCCCCCCCCCCCGGTGGTGATTCAATCTCATATTCAAGGCATATGGGTACCCGGGTGGGGGGGGGGGGGGGGGGGTGGAGGGACACCCACCCCCCTTACAAATTCTTCACGACACTCTCCCTCGAAAATTCTCACCGACAGCCCCCCCCCCCCCTCCCCACTCGAAATACTTGACCGACACCTGCCCCTCAAAAATGTTGGTTGAGGAAATAAACCACCCCCCCCCCCCCCTCAAAAAATATTCACGGACACCCACTCCCCTCACAAATTCTTCAGCGACACCGAAAGAATCTTCACTGGTACCCCCTCTCGAAAAAATCTTCCTGACACCCCCTCGAAAAATCCCCCACCCCCCATCGAGATTCTTCACCAACATCCCTCCCCCCTTCGAAAATTCTTCACCGCCCCCCCCCCCCACGAAATATTTGACCGACACCACCCCTCGAAAATTCTTCACGACACCCCCTCGAAATACTTGACCGACACCACCCTCGAGTTACTTGACCGACACCCCCCCTCGAAATACTTGGCCAACACCCAGCCCGTCGAAAATTTTGGTTGACGCAATAACCCCCCCTACCCCCCCCCCCCCCCTTGTAAAAACCCTAGGGTATGCTGCCAGCGATCACATGTCAAACAATAAACAGTATTAATTAAATCGTTGTCAAGTAGATCAATAACCCTAATTCCTTGCTCTTCTTGTTTACACGTTATTTACAAAAAGCACACATTTTTTATACTTCAGTACAACAAAAGTATGCACTTCGAGCAAACATTTACAATTAGCCTGTATTCAGAAAATTAAACCAGTGACAGAGAGAAACCTATTTTGTGAATTCGTGTTGAAAAGTGAACAAAAATCACCGATCAAATTCAGTCATGCATATCCGGACATGTACAATCACACGAATGTGTGTACAATGTAGTAGATTGTGTGTTGACAATGGCACAGATGCGGACCTACAATATTCCGCTACTCTGTATATAGTCTATGCAAATTCCCCGCCCGACGGTCGCTTTCGCTTTTGGAATGTACCGTCCGTTTCTTGATAGAAATACATATATTTCATCAGATTTGTTTTTAATTCTTATTCGAAAATCAGTCATTACAATTTTTAAATCCATATTATTTAAAAGTTTTGAAAAATTTAAAAGTTTGAAAAACAACAATTCGCAAGCAAATTACGATAGTCTTAATTCAGGCGCACACAGCGGCACACGTGTTATTTCCGATTTGACAGGCATACGATAATGTGCGTAAGTAATTTACAACGTATCGATTCCAGGCTGAACAAAGACTACATAATGAAAGGTCATTTCAGCAACACACTTTTCACGGTACTTCCGTCGCAAGCATGTGCGATGATCAGCGCTCGACGCGACTGCATGGCAAATGAACGTGGAATATTGGCCGATTCATAACTGACCACTGGTCAAACTGACCCCGACCTGACCCAGACCACAAACCTCTATGGGTCATCACCAATCACTACCCAAAGTTTGATGTTGGTGCCTCAATGCACTACGAAATGCATAGATGGACAGACAGACAGACAGACATACGTAATTGGCTACTTTAGTATAGTAGATATAGTAGATATAGTAGATTAGAGTTCTACGAAAGCAAGATAGGGGTAGATCATTCCAAAAGCATGTGCCTCTGAATGACACTGAAAATTTACCCTGCGTAGTCCTTACCTTAGGCACACTCAACTTCTTACTTTCCCTTTGTCTTGTCTCATATTGGTGCTCTATAAAACAGCAATACTGAATTAGGGACTGCGGCAATTTATCATTCAATAATTGATACATCAAAACACAAATAGATAGTTTATGGAGTTGATACACATTCAATAATTTTAACTCCTGAAATATCGGTTTCGAATGAGTCCTAATTGGACTAAATGTTATGACTCTTCGTGCCATCTTTTGGCTTAATAATAAACACTTCATGTTTATTTCATAATTAGTTCCCCAAACCTCAATTCTGTATGTCATATGCGGTTGGATTAACGTTTTATACAATAACAATAAAACATGCCTTGGCACAAACTGTCTTAATCTATATAAAACACCAACTTTTTTTCCTAATACACTTATTAATCCTTTCGATATGAGGTTTCCACGTCAAGTGTTGATCTATATAAACTCCTACAAATGATGCAACATCAACCCGGACTATTTCAGTCTCTGCTATTTTTCAGTACCCCTTGAGTTACTACTGATTGCCTATATACTCCTTCTTATTAACAAATAATTAGTCTTTAAGAGATTCACTGTAAGTTTATTCACCTTACACCATATGGACACCTTATCAAGATGCATATTAACTATATCCATATCAATCAAATTCAGTCTCGGTGGAAATGTATGAAACAAGTTAGAATCAGCGGCAAAAAGTCTAAAATTAAAATAATTTGTTGAGTTTGGCAAATTGTTTATACATCAAAAACAGTGTAGGTCCCAACACGGGAACGCCACATGTTATTATATGTCGTAATGAACTATGTCCATCATAATTCACAAACTGAAATCTACTAAAAAGATAATCTTTAAACCACTGAAGAGGCAGGCCCCTTATTCCATAATGTTCTAAATTTACCAACCAATATTACGTGATCAATTGTATCAAAAGCTTTCGGGAAATCTAGGAAAACACCTAGTGTTACACTGCCCTTATCCAGTGATTTAAGCACATCATTAACCAAATTAATTAAAGACAATTTAGTACTATAATGTTTACGAAAACCATAGTAGTGCTTATACAAGACATCATCCCTTTCAAAATAATCAAGTAGCCTCTTTGTTACTAATTTCTCAAATATTTTGGCCAAAATAGGCAAAACTCAAATAGGTCTATAATTGCCTGGGGACATCTCTATCCCCCCTTTTAAAAATCGGTGTAACTTTGGCTACTTTCATTGCCTCTGGAAACACACCGTTCAATAATGACTGATTATAAATATAAGCTAATGGTTGTGAAATTACATCAGCAGCATCCTTCAGCAAACGGGCTGGAATATTATCAAAGCCACAAGCTTTCTTTACATTCAAAGTTAATAAATAGTCATTCACCTCATAATGAGTAACTGGTTCCCAAAACAAAGAGTCAACTATTCCATCACTAAGATAATCTTTGAATGTAATAACATCATCATTATTACCATTAATATAGTTAGCAAGGTTAGGACCAACGTTAACAAAAAACATCATTAAAGCCTTCTGATATTTCTTTCCCTGAGGTTACAACTCGCTTACCATTGCTTACCATGTACCATTAATTGTCATCAACACAGAGCTTATCTACATGTGACGTTTTTACTTTACTATTTCCACTCTTCAATAGCTTATTAATTGACTTCCATGTTTGCGCTGTATTGTATTTATACATTTCAAATAAATCACTATAATATTTCCTCTTTGCATTCCTCAACACTGTAGTTAAGACATTTCTATACGTCCTATATTTTTTTCAAAATCATCTTCATTATAATTTGATTTTTAATACTTATCATACAATTTATGTTTCTTTTTAATTATACTTCTTAATAGCTCTGGTCAACCACGGTTTATCATTTTTTTCATCCTGGAAGAGTGACGATGAACATTCGGAGCATATTGATTACAAATACCTATGAACATGATGAATGATTGTACAAATATATTATATGCCTTATTAACATCAGTACATTCATATTATACATTTTCCCAGGATTCTGAGAGTTATCACAAAACCGTTCTTTCTCATAGTATTTATAACTTCTATATCGTACTTCTCCTTGTGGTTGCAATTGTACTGAGCTATCTTCAAAAATAGCAAATGTAGGAAAGTGATCTGAAATGTCAGTTACTATTATACCAGCACATATGCGATCTGCACCCATATTTGTGGTAAATGTGATCAATTAAGGAACCTGACATGGGTTTTTACCATGGTAAGCGGCTTAATCAATTGATGCATCCCCAAACACACTAAGGAAGTAACAAACATTTCAAGTTAATTAGTAAGTAATCCGTTTGCCTCTTTCTTTCAAATTTCTACTGGTTTTACATTTATCGGCGCGACCTTTAACCGTAAAAAGGGGGAGCAGAGCACAAGTCCCTTTGAGTCATATTAGTTTGACAATCGTCATGATAGTGGTTTAGAGTTGAAGACGTCTGCCACTAATTTGATTTACGTCTCATTCTACTACATACATGATGTCCGCAAAACTTTCCCCCCCCGTATAAAGCCAACTTTACCCCAGCAAAAGTTTTGGTAAGGCTGAGCTTTAGTTACCAAAAACCTGCGCAATAACATTACAAACTAATAGTTATAACTCCACCATTACAAACGACTAAGTAAAATGAAGCCTGTTATCATTAAAAAAGAGCCATTAAACACAAGATGGCGCTCTACAAAATTATGCATGTGATTGTTTTGTTGAAATAATGATAGAGAGATCATCAACAACTATATAATAACCCCTTTTGAACATTTTTGAAAAAGTGTAAGCATTTTTGTAATTTAAAAACAAAATCATCGAATAAATCTGGGGCCCAGATTTATTCCAATCGAATGTGTTTATTGATATTTCAACCGTTTCTGAACAGATTTTGATCAAATAAAATTTATTCTGTCATTAAAATTGTACGCTCTTTCAAATTTTACACTCAGTTTTTCATTATCTCACAACAAAATTATTGTATGCATGCAGCGCCCTCTGTACAAAACTGAACTACCCCTTTAATCTAACCATAACCCTAATTTCAACTCCTAACCCTATAAATACTCACTTTCCTATCCCTAAATCTTGTTCCTAATGACCTTATTCTCTGAGTTCTGAATGTGCTGGTGCACGAAATGCGAGTAGACCAAAATGGGTGCAGACGAAGCCCACAGTTTACCTGCGTCATAGTGCAGCGGACTTTGATCCCCTCTTGGAATCCACGAGGGTGCAATGAATAGCGCCTTTGTGCGACTCCAAGACAACAAATGACGCTAAAATGGTACCGCTTAGATGAATGGAAAATTGTGGGCCCTGTATTGTAGCATAGTGCGATTGTGAGAGTTCACCGCACCGCGTTATACCACCCTACACAACAGGTGATTATACCAATATTATGCGGGAATATATTGTGCACCTGTAACGCGAAGTTATTATCATATAAATTGCTGGTCAATTTAATTGGAAACATATATATATATATATACTGCGCGTGAATATATCGGAAATAACTGCGAACTTGGTCCGTTTTCCACGAGAATATGTTGACATTCTTGGATAGATAAAACGAAAAGAGTAACTGTAAATGAAAGAGGGGAAAAGTTTTGCGTAAGAAGCCGTCGGCGGGCCCGTTACGGTGTTATAACCCCACGGAAAATGATACAACCGCTGAGGGGTAAGCACCCCGGTAATGGCGGGGTAGCGAAGCCTTGGAATATCATGAGGAATATATTACCTGTCGAGTGGAAATCATGTGCCCTATTTGTTCTCTGTCTTCTTGTAACTTTCAGCGATGTTTCAGGTAAGCTATCATGACGGCTCATAATGATCATTTCATCTTTCTTTCGTTATCACATTATCTGCAGACATTATAATGTTGTATATATATATCATGATTATATGTTTTATACTGTATAATAATTGTCAAAAAAATATAATCTGCTTATTTTTATTACATAAATAATCATAAAATATAACGTGTTAATAAAAAAATATGTTATTTCCCATAGGTGTTTCACTTATGGTATAAAATGATATTTTTACAATATTACACAATTCTGAACTGGGTTATTGTAAAATAATTTATTTGAACATTTTCATGATTTTGTATTTATAACTGAGCACATTCTCTATGAAAAATGTAAACGTCAAAGGTTTGATTTGGACATGCATAATTTGTTTAATGACGATAAAGTCTTACAGACTTAAAAACAGATTGAAAATCATATATGTGATGTACATGCACGTTCTTGTTTTTTTCTTCTTGGTGTTACTGTATTATATATGCCATAAATGATTTACAGTGGCTGTGTATCATGGGGGAAAAATAATTGTGGGCCGGGGGGCACCCCTGCAGGTCAAGGGGCCTAGTAGTACTGTGTAAGAGGGAGAGGGGGCCAAGCCCCTGGGGGAGGGGGGGGGGCAAGAGGGATCTGGGAGGGATGCCTCCCAATGCTCCACACCCGGGGGGGGGGGGGGGGGGGGGTCTTTATATACTTGGCACTATAATAGGTACAGGTGTATGTGCCCTCAATTTTTCATTCCGGAGACCCCAACAAAACTTAAGTATTGGCCGTTCCGCAGACACCCCCCCCAAAAAAAAAAACAAACAAAAATCAAAATCCTAAATATCGGCTATTCCGCTGGGTCCGCTGTTAGTGAATTTGAACAGCCGCCAGAGTTCCCCTTACGTGGCGAGGGGTGATCTGCTCCGGAGACCCCCTTGCAAACGTTGCGATCCGCTCCGGAGCCCCTACATTGGAACCCTGGGAAGGCAATGTACCTACCATGAGTACCAACAATTTGGTGAGGTGCTGCCCTGTGGCTCCCCATTCCACCTACAAGTTCAGAAAAATTGGCTTCCAGAAACAAAACTAAATAATTTTAAAACTCGTAAGTGTTCATGGGTCTGCATACGTACGTACGCTAAGCGTGTATAGAGTTGGAGCATTCGCAGACAATTGGCATGTGCGGAACCATGAGGCCCTAATGGTTCCGTAAGTGTTGGTGATTAATTGTTTTGTTTATAAATGAATTACGCAACTCTTTGCAAAGTGTTGTGCATCTATTTGATACCAAAACATATAGAAGACTGTGTTGTCCGGCCTTTGCGTGGTGGTCCCCTTTAAACCATAAATGTTCAAATATTACTTGCCAAAAGATATAACAAAATGTCCTTGTCTGATTGCTTCTACTTCTAGATGAGATTTAGACAGAAGGAATTGATTTAGTTGCCTAATCGGGCAACCAATTAAGACCATTTCCCAATTTTACTTGCCCTGGGCAACAGGCAAGTGCTAGTGTCGAGCCCTGATGTTGGTACACTAGTACTAGTCAAACTTTTACAACATAATATATGAACAGACAACAAATCATCACACCTAATCAAACCAAAAATAATAATATAACAAATTATATTTCTATTACACGGATGATTTATATGTCCTTCATATGAGCAGTACATCTGTACATGTTTGATTCCATAAATGATGGGGAATACAACTATACATAGATAATTTTTGTAATTATGTCAAATAACTATGTTATGTGTTCAAGAAAGCACGTGAGCCATTTTGCCACAAAAATTGTCAATAAGTGACAATCATTTAATATGTGACCTTACACCACAAAACGACCAATAAGTCGGGGAAAATGATAATGCTCATTTTCACATGACTTTACAGTAGAATTCATCACAGGTCTTTAAAATGGTTACTGTATATTAATTTGTCATAATCAGAAAAGGCAAACCCTCTGAAAATGAGCGCCAAAGATGTGGGAAAATGGCTAAAGCAGTTTTAAAGGGATAGTTGAGTTTTGGTAGATAATGCTAGTTGCTAGACTACTTATTTTTTTTGTGAGGTAATGAAAAACTGAGTGTAATATTGGAAAAGAGCATAATATTTAAATAATAAAATCATCTTTGTTTGATCAAAATCGGTTCAGAGACGGCTGAAATATCCATAAATATAACAATTTGTAATAAAGCTGGGGCCCCAGGTTTATTAGAGAATTTTGAACCAGCCGTTAAATATTCAAAAAAATGCTTCCTCTTTTCAAAAAGTTACAAAATAGGTATTCAAATAGTTGTTGGTTATTTCTCTATCTAATCACTATTTTAACGGCTCTTTTTGAATGATAAACATGATCTTTACTACGTCATTTGTATTTTTGTTGTTCCTTTCTAGTTTATAACTATAGTTTGTAATGTAATGATGCAGGTTTTGGCTACTAAATTCAGTTTCACCAAAAATGTACTCTCCTTACCAGAACTCAACTATCCCTTTAAACAAGGGAGAAACGGGCCACTTCAAAGATCGGCAATCCCATTCAAGCGCTGTAATCTGATAATTTTTATTATGAAATATGAAAAAAACAATAAAACATACTTAAACATGATTTCTGACAATCAAAATTTTCATAGAAAGTAGATTAAGATACATTCATTCAGGAAATACAAAAATCCTGAATCTCATATATTTTTAAACCAAATCTGACTATTTCAGCTAATAACAGAGAAACCTCTGGAGAAACTATATCCGCGAGACATAACGGTCGTTTTGTGGTGTAAGGTCACATATATATGGCAGGTTGCTCATGAATGATGAAAACAACTTGCTTCAATGTTTTTTTTTTTGGGGGGGGGGGGGGGGGGGGGTTAATTAAGTCATGAATACATAAGTACCTTTCTTAGGAGTCTTTACCACATTTTTGTTCATTTTTTTTTCACCGATCATCTTAGTTCTTTTGAAGCAAGCAGTATATATTTTCTAGATTGGACTTCTTTCTATTTAAATGAATAAAGGAATTATAAAATATCAACAATCTTTATTTTGTGAGGCAGAGGACTCACTTCTGTGGTAGGTGAGCAAGTTTTCCTCAATACCAAGTCCATTTGGATATTGGGTTATTATTGTTGTATTTTTAATTGTACGATGATTGGGCAGGGAATAATTTTCCTGGTATTGCATCGCAATTTGCTAGATGCATTTTTGCATATGACTGCTATACAAATGATCTTTTGTGACATAACAGTTTTATTCCATGGATAGTGTACAGAATTTCATTTGAAATATTTATGCCATCAGCTGAAATCCCTAATCAAATTTGGGGAGGAAAATTATTCCCTGAATGGGCCAATAAAGTGGTTCTAATTTGAAATGATATATAAAGTTCAATGTTCAACTGCCTTTGCCCTTTACTATGTCTGTATCAGTTAAGGCAGTTGACATCCTGAAGATAACAACTCTTGAAGTGTTTTCCAGAATGTGTAGCAATCTATATATAATTTAGGTCCTGTTTGTATAGGATCTATAGATCTAAGCCCTGAACATATATACATGGATAGTTTGCAAAAACTGATAAAGCTATTTTAGTCATGTTTTAAATTACAAATGATTGTCTTTCAAATGATGTCTTTTTGAACTTCAACTATTCCATATAATTTATTTGTTAAATTGTCATTGTTTTTCAGCTGGTTTTTGCTACTGAAATGTCTTTATTTTATCAAACCCATTTTTATTCAGAAATGTTACATGGACAAGTCACAAATTCCCTCATTGCTGTTTCCAAACTAATTAATTATTATAATTATTATTAATATTATTTGTTAAATGATTAAATAAATATTTATTATCAATAACAGTAATAATGCTACAGCTTATTCTGAATATTGTATTCTATTATTTCTTATAATTATCAGTATTATTATTATGGGACCCCATGGTAGAACAGCAATGTTTGCATAGACGGCGCTGAATGGGCCATCCCTCCGAATTCTTTTGTATTTACTGTTTTTTTACTTACAATGTTTCGGAAAATAAATAAATAAATAAATGTACAATAAATAAATATTTAAACAAATATTTAAATTATACATTTGTAATGTTTTCAGGTACAGACTGTGCTGTGGACTGTGTATCAAGCTGTACAGCGGGCCAGTACTGGGACAGTAGGCCTAATGCTAGTACAGCTTGTTTTGAATATCTTGTATTCTTATGAATCATTTTGCTGTTTGAATTATTGTTAACAATATATAATGACTATTTTTCATGAACATATTATTATTATTATTATTATTATTGATATTAATATTATCTTTAATTATGTTTTCAGGTACAGACTGTGCTGTAGACTGTGTATCAGCTGTACAGTCGGCCAGTACTGGACAGCAACGCTACAGCTTGTTTTTGAATGCCCACCCGGATATTAGTAAGTATTTTACATTGCATCCAGTATCAACATATATAAATCCTAATCCTTTATTCATCAACTTAGCACCTCCTTTCATTTTTTGGTTTCTAAATTATCAATTATGCCCCAAAATGAAATTTTCTATAATTAACATTATTTATGTAATACAATTATTTTTGTGCAAGGATGCCACTTTGATTTGAGAAAAAACATTTCAAATATTCAAAGTTTGCTAGATAAATCTAAGGATTTCCAAGTACGATTATTAGCTTAGCACTTTTAAAAAGAACACTTAAAACAATTTTATATTTTTAAGGATCAGATGAAAAAGAATGTAATATTATTTTCTGTTAAATTTTGTGTTTCATTGAATTTTCTGATGAAATGATTTACTATGTACACCATGGCCAATTTCTCTTACTAATGGTACATGTAGGTCATAGGAATCGGCGCAGCTTCAAAAGCTAGGCTTCAATCTTTGCAGTTTCCCCTCCATATCTCTTTCAATAAAATGCTTAGTCAGTGCTCAAAATTAGCAATAGGCCGCTGGCCCAGGGCCACTAAAAAATTAGCTTCGGGCCACCAAATTTCATTGATCCTAAATTCTACTGGCCCGATCCGGCAAGCAAATGTAACAGAATTTGTTATGTTTATCCAAGGGTTGTTTTGGGCCAGCAGATATAGGTTTTGGCCAGCAGAAGTTGACAAATCTAGTTTTTACTTGCCACAAAGCAAAAATGTTAATTTCTAGCATTGGCTTAGTGTACATCATGTGTATTTGTCGTAGAACTTTGTATTATTTCCTACATCCATTCGTCATACAACAGAAACGGTTCCAAACAAAATACATTTAAATGATTTTGTTTATTTTTTATTACATGTATGATATCTGTAAGCTGTACTAGTCTGGGACTCCTGGGTTATGCTTACAATCAATTATGGGATGTAGATAAAAAATAGCAATTTCTTTAAAGTTGTGCCATGGTTAGACTCTTGGAGGACGGTTTCTACAGTAAACAAGATGACATTGTGGAGTTTACTCTCACGTCTCAAGCCTACTTTTATTTGCTCACTATATTTCTTCAATTGAGTTCTGGTCAGTTTCCTAAAGTTATGTTTGAAGTTGTGCAATAGACAGACTTTTGCAGTCCTGACAGTTTTGACAGTTCATAAAAAAAAAAAAAAAAGACATGAGGAGTTTATTCTGAAGCCAAGAGTGTGTTTTGGCACAATTCCCAACAAATAGCATGTCAAACACTCTGAAACAAACAAAGCCGTCAAAGTTAGGACATACATCCATGGTTACTGAACGCTGAACCTAAATCTCTGCATTGTTTTGTGTGTTTGCTGGCTTCTTCACATAGTCTTGCCTGTACACTGTGAGTGATTTGGGATCTATTGGCCAATCAAAAGGTCTGATCAAAATGGCTGGGATTTGTAAAGAGAGGTGCATCAACTATCTTGTATAGAGTCAGAGACATGCCACTTATGTATTAAATTTATTTGCCTAAGGCCGTTTATATACCGACTTATTTTGGAACGATAAAGTATTGCGCTAGCCTAACAGCTTTTGAACTCCATGAAACTAATCAACTTATATACCTGTGCCATTCATACTAGTCTGATACTTAAAGTTTAGCCATTAATGTTTATTTTTTAGAGAGGGTGTCCAAAATGTCAACATTTATGAGAATTCCAGAAAATTGTATAAAGATAATATTCTAGAACTTTAAAGTTCATAATTTATCTGAGCACAGAAAATTGTATTTAAAGATATATCTACTTTAAAGATCATATTTTATCTGAGCACAGAAATATGGTTTCAAATTGTTACCACACGGGTGAATGAAATGGTTGTCATAAAAATTGATAAGAATAGTACGCAAGTGGTTAAAGGAAAGTTGAGTTTTGGTAGAGAGGGCGCTTAGACCTACTTAATTGGTTTGTGAGGTAATGAAAAACTGAGTGTAAAATTGAAAGAGCATAATATTTAAACTATAAAATCATCTTTGTATTGATCAAAATCGGTTCAGAAACGGCATGAAATATCCATAAATATAACAATTTGTAATAAACCCGGGGCCCCGGGTTTATTAGAGAATTTTGAACCAGCCGTTAAAAATTCAAATAAATGCTTCCTCTTTTCAAAAAGTCACAAAATAGGTATTTAAATAGTTGTTGTTATTTCTCTATAGTCTAATCACTATTTCAAACAAGCATCACATGCACAATATTTTATTCAAAATGGTTGAAACCGATGAGTGTTTAGAGAGCGCCCTCTTACGTTTAAACGGCTCTTTTGAATGATAACATGATCTTTACTACGTCATTTGTAATTTTGTGTTCCTTTCTAGTTATAACTATTAGTTTGTAATGTAATGATGCAGGTTTTGGTTACTAAAATCAGTTTCACTAAAACTGTACTCTCCTTACCAGAACTTCAACTATCCCTTTAATATAAAGTGACCACCCAATGAAGACAGGAAAAGTAACTGTAGTGAGGTGGCCTCTACAGACAGGGTGACACATCATGGGAATGTTTCAACGCTTTGATAAAAAAATTGAGTGCATGCATGGTCAGTGATATAGAGAGACAGGCTGCTAATTAACACAGGGTCAGACAAATGCTAGTGATGGCACTTCAATTTATTTACAATGTAGGTTAAAGTGAAACCAGTAAAGTGTCTAACTCCACGAAATTACTTGGAGCTTTCACATTTCTCTTCTACCGTGTTGTTTGGCTTATTGTAAGAGAAGTATAAAATAGGGTTAGATTTTTTTAAATGCCCCTTTATGACGATATCTATCATTGATAATCATTCAGCTCAAGAGCGTTAATGAACGGTCATAAACCTCATACACATTATATAGTAATTCGTTGTAAAAGCTGACGCAAATTTTTTTGCTTTTTCAACCAGAAAGCAGTGTTCTTTTTCTATGAAACTTTCACACATCATTCGGACATATCTCAATGATTTTTGGTATAGGATTGAAGTCTCAAATGTATTTTGGGCAATATCTGCACACTTTACAGGTGCACCTTTAATCGTGAATGTCTCATGATGTATGGCATTATCTTTTCTGGTAGCAAGTCTTCAAAAAGAAACTGCACTGATAATTATCATCAACTTGACATTGTGCATATATATACAATGTACACTACACATGATATGGGATGAGATTAGATTCAATACTAATCTGCCGATCATGTCCATTGTTCAGAGTGCATTCATGAGCACTATGAAGTGGAACATGATATTTAGCATGTACATGTGGCAGAATTTAACTCTGTTTCCTATTGATCAGAACTTATCTAAAATTATCTTCTTGTTGTTAATTGGTGAATGATAAATATATTTTGATAGTACACTAGATTTAATGTTAAATTTGAAAAAAAAGTATGTTCACTCTAGATATCTAAAGATATATTAAAATAGAAACCAATGGATCGAAAACAATCTAAACGCAAAGCACCCCAAAATGTGAAAACATGACGGATCACCAGTAAATGAAATCGTTTGGATTTTTCATCAGGATTTTATCAACCTGAAATCTGTTTGAGATTTTAATAAATCATTGTTACCTTTTGAAACCAGAACATTCAATCTTTCAATTAATGTTCCTCTTTTTAAACCACTGGTACCTGTAACTAAATGTAGTTTAAAAGTATTTTTGAAAAAATGTCAATTTACTTATAAATTGGGCAATCTATCTGCTCTCACCCTAGGTGTAATATTAGCATACCAAACTAAAATTGTTTTATCTGATCTAATCCAGCTTATCCAGGAACCTGAATTCAATTATCAGTATTCAGGGAAACAACAGGACAATTATTTAGATAAAAACCATCAATATTCTTGTTGTAAAACCACCTATTAAAAAAAGTCTGACAGTATTTTGCATTGTCCTAATTTGTCAAGGTACCTGACTAGCTGTTCTCATCCATTGTGTAATAAATGTATATGGATCTGATGAAACTACAGCATATCTAAACTGAATAGAACAAAACACACCACCCGCAGATCTCTGTAATCTTGTTCAGACTTTAATCAATATTCTTGTTTTTGTAACTAGCATGTTGTTTATATCTTTTCAATCAATATTCTTGATTTTGAAACTAGATAATTGTTTAAATAACTTTTCACATTTCAATCAATATACTTTTTTTGAAACTAGATATTATCTGGCAGCTTTTGAATCAATATTCTAGTTTTTGAAACTAGATTTGTTTTCAATTGTTTAGCCTTACAATCAATACACTTGTATTTGAACTATTTTTAAAAAAGCTTTTCAGTCAATATTCTGGATTTTAAAACTACATAATTAGCTTTTCTATCAATATTTAGGTTTTGTATCCAGTTTGTAGTTCTTCACGTTAAGTGGACCAAGAAAAAAAGTCTATATTGTCCCAAGTTAATTGATTAACTTTGCAGACCTTTTGATAATTATCAGAATTGTGTTGATCATCCTGTGGGCGCCCATAAGTCAAAGTCTAATAGCGGTAACTGGAAAACCGAGTATTTTCGGTGTCAACATGTGTGCACAGAGCGTCCCGTTGTTATAGCAACCTATCAACACTCAATTATACATCCTCCTAGTCATCTGACCTGGCAGTTAAAAGGCAAACAAGACTTTTTGCCCTAAGAAGGGGAAGGTTTGAACGTCAACGTTTTGAATGTCAACGGATGTGTGGCGTTGGTGCGTGTGTGTGGGTACATGTACTTTGAAGAGATCTTATGGCTGTATAATATCCTATTTTGAGGAAGTATACAGTGATGTTGACCTATTGTCTATGGGAGGCAGGAAAACAAAATGTGTTATTTTGTATTTATTTATTTTTTATTGGTGGGGGGGGGGGGGGGGGGGGAGCTGCTTTTAACCCATTCAGGACTGATTGAGAGTTGATAACATTGTATTCTCCTTCATCTAGACCCATGCCAGAGTATTTTCAGGACCAGTCCTGAATGGGTTAAGGTTCACACTGCATGAAAACAGCCTCTAAAAGATTGGTTTTGCAAGAACGTTGCAAATTTTAAGGGGGACCCAGACTTTTTAATGATTTTCAGCTCTGGGGACTTTTTGGCATTTCTAGGGCTAAATATAGATACTGCAAATTTGTTTCATTGCACGAGGTAGAGGCATAGTTGGACCTGTATTTGATCTCTTGATGGAATTGCAAATCAATTTCAGGAACAAATTACAGTGCAGTTTAGTGCTCCATTAACTTGTTAGTTAAATTAAGACAAAACTCGCTGGAGCTTTCACATTTCTATTGTGTATCCGTGTTGCTTGGCTTATAATGGAATGTGTTTTGATTTGTCAAATGTCTCCCTAATTATGGAGTTATTGATTTTTGAATGAACTACTGATCAGTATAAACACAATTCAATAGTGACTATCCTAGTACAGTTACAGTTCTTCAGACGTGTCATAACATCAATACAGATCATTGTGTAGACCTGCAATAATTCTTGTCAATTTTCCAAAGAGTATAATCCGCATCATATTTGACTTCTGAAAAATCAATGAATAATTGACTGGAAATAAACTTAATGAAGCAGAATTGTTGTAAACAAATATGATGCTGTCAACAAGAATTTAAACCTAAGGCTGCGAATACTCTTTGATGTTAATGAATAAGATAGTTACAAAAATGGCGTTGAGAGTCTTTTAATTATAGGTATGGCCTCATCATCTCCATTGATTTATTCTTTAGGAGATATTAGATGTGGTTTAAACTGTATAAAATTGTTGGTAACAACTTTATTTTTAAGTTTATTTATGAACACTTACAACATCTCAGTGTTTGAATATTATACCTGGTTCAAAAACTCTTTATAGTATTTGAAATAGTTTTGGTTAAGCCTAAGAGATGAGAACAGAGCATGGAAAAACTTCAATCTCGTTTCAGGGATCAGATATTTGGAATAGGTAGCCTTTGAGAGATCTACGAAGACTTGATAGACTCCACCTTATTAATATGTAAAGAAGTATTTATTAAGTCAATATGTCTCTAAGTCTTTTGTGAATTGCTACCAAACATATAGCATTTTTATTCTCTGAAAAGATTTTATGTTTTACTAGTAATCTTATAGTTTATTTGTTATTAGTGGGTGAATTTCCCACTATTGTAAATACTTAGTATTAGAATGTTATTTAATCATATAGTTTCTTGCCTTATTCATGGTAAGCATATCGTCTAATCATGTACAGAGGGTCCTCCACAGCCACCACTAGCAATAGTTGCTATTTCTGTAGGGTCCTTTAAACAATTTGTTTGTCTGTTAACATTTCTTATATTTCTCTGTATGATTGTTATTGGTAATAAAGTTACTATCCATTCATTCATCATTCATCACATACGAAGACTATAGATGCAACCAAAATAGACCCCGCTACGAGAGAAAACATTGATAGGGAACTCTGTCTAGCTTGAGTGTCACAAATGCTTCCTGCACAAGGATTTCCTATTTGTGAAATATTTATTTGTAAACATAATGATATGTATGTACTAGATCTGTTAAGTGTTCGCCGAGAGCGTTGAATCAGCATCTAAAATCGCCCTCTGCAAAGACTTGTACCTGTACAGTCAGAGTTTTTTATTGAGTTTTTCTTATTCAAGTTGAAATTGAATAGCTTGTGCACATGTTTTTCATGGTTTTTATATTTTCTTGTAAAGGGCAGATGTATCGATGAGGACAATTAGTGTGAGGAAGTGGAGACCTACACAAGATAACATTTGTCCAAAGTTTTTCCTTAATATTGCTTTTACCTGAAACATTTTAAAGTCAACATTGTAATACTTTGCTTGGGTGTGTTTAATTGGCTGTCATTAAAAAAAAGTTTGAACAAGAGATTTGTTGCAAAACCCAGAATCTTTTGTCTTGTCCAACCACCTTAAAAATAGATGCAACCAAAAAATGTGAGATACCAATACATTTTATAGACTACATCAATATATAACGAGAACAGAAACAGACCATAATGAGTATTTTGTAAATAAAATGGTGCAAGGAAGAATTGACTTTGCCGTCCCTTTTCCCTTGCTCACTTTCATTTAGTTGATATGATCAAA